>APFE031543453.1:0-10804 GCA_000404065.3 Pinus taeda
GTAGTGATCTTAGCAGGGACACCAAATCTAGTAATGATGTTATTTTCAATGAAATCCATAATAACCTTTTCAGTGGCATTCTTAGCAGGAATGGCCTCAACCCATTTAGTGAAATAATCCGTAGCAGTCAAAATCCATGAGTAGACATTGCTAGAATTTTCATGGAACTTCCCTATGAAGTCCAGACCCCAATGCTGAAAAGGTGCCTCTACAGGTTGCACCTTGCTTGCTTGTTGTCCCTAGCATGCTTGTTATTGCATGCTAGTTGTCCCTTGCATGCTCGCTGTAACATCGCATGCTTGGTGTATTTGCTGCTAAGTACCATAGAATTGTCCCAATGTTAGTTAGTTGTCCCTTGCATGTTGCTCTCCTTCGGAGGCAGATGCTCCAACTGTTTCAACAATTTTGGCAGTTTCAGCTATTCCCGGCAGTTCCAACAGTTCCCGACAGTTCCAACAATCCCAACAGTTCTAGCTTTTCCGGCAGTTCCAGCTTTTTCGATAGTCTCGGCTTTTCCGGCTTTTCCAACTTTTCTGGCATTTCCGGCTTTTCTGGCTTTTCAAGCTTTTTCGACTTTTCTGGCAGTTTTGGCTTTTCCATCTTTTCCGACAATTTCGGCTTTTCCGGCAGTTCCAACTTTTCTGTCTTTTCCAACAGTTTCGGCGTTTCCGGTAGTTCCGGCTTTTCCGGTTTTTCCAGCGTTTCTGGCAATTCTGGCTTTTCCGCTCTTTGGATCAGGGAAATGTTATTCCTTAGGATCTCTCCTCCTACTAAAACCCAAAGACAAGTAGAGAGAGGAAGAGATCCCAAGTGTGTTGAAATGACATGAAGGCCGCCTCTATTTATACTAAAACATTGAGCACATGAGTGGTTTATTTGGTTGCTAGTCAACCTTGACGAATTGTCTTATAACACAAATAAATTCATAACTCCATGAATACTTATCGGAATCGGATGATCTTTAGATCAATCCTACACTTGTCGATGAGAGGGATCCAAGAAAAATATCAGCTATCGTAAATAAGATGACCCACATGGAGTTTGGCCCTAGTTGCCAATTTTAACACTCCCTCTCAACTAGGGAGAACTCCATCCGTTGATCCATATGTTCGACTATACTATCTTTGCCATCAATTCCCTGCACTGCTCTGCTCTGCTTTGATCTACTAAGCTCTGCTTAACCATGAAGAAGAGGAATTGATCGAGAATGTCTCATACCATTCTCAGTTTTATTGATCCCAGATCAATATCACAAGAGAGTGTCTCAAACCACTCATACTGATCCAAGAAAAATATCAGCTACCATAAATAAGATGACCCACATGGAGTTTCGCCCTAGTTGCCAATTTTAACAGGTCTGTACGCTTCGTTCTTTAGACTTCAGTTAATTGAAACATAATTTGACTTATGTAAATATTAAATATTTTGTTGAAAATGAATTGATGGTTTACATGGTTGTGGTGGTGCTCCTCAAGTAGGATTTGACAAGCCACAAACCCCATATGACACGTCCCTTGGGACCAGTGCCCATTCATTATTAAGTATTCAATCCTTAATTAAATCTTTTTAATGATTAATATAATATATATATATAATATATATATATATTATATATATATATATATATATATATATATATATATATTATTTTAAGTTATGTAATTTTTAATTCATAACATTGCCTTTCCCTTAAAAATGCTTTGTCCTCGAAGCATAGGTAAGGTAGGGTGTTTTTGAAGGAAACATTTTGATTCCCAAGATGAGTCTTCCTCTGGTAGTTTCTTCCATTTGATGAGGAACTCCTTAATTGTCTTGGACCGTAATACTTTTTCTCGGGTAGCGAGTATATCTTCCTGTTCTAAGACGATTCTTCCTTCTTCATCAGTTTATTTTTGTTTGAGCTATTTGGTTTTTCCCTAGTACGTTCTTGGGACTTGATACATGAAAGGTGTTATGGATTCGACAATTGTCTGGCAACTTAAGTTTATAAGCCACGCTACTTATTTTTTTGATTATTTGATATGGCCCATAATATTTAGGTGATAGTTTATTTTTTCCGTTGTTTTAATGACAATTTCTTATAAGGTTGGAGCCTAACAAAGACCCAATCTCCTTCCTTAAGCTCTCTTTCAGTGCAATGTTGGTCGGCTTGTTGTTTCATTCTATTACTACCATAGTTAGATTTTATTTTAATAAATTAATGACTCTTTGGCTTTCTTGTAAGTGGTCTTTTACTACTGGAACTTTAGAATCGAGTAGTGCAATGTCCTTCCATCTGGGTGGCTCATAACCATAGAAGGCCTGGAAAGGTGTCATCTTGGTTGACGTGTGGTAGGTGGTATTGTACCACCATTCCGCCAGGGGTAGCCATTGGGCCCATTGATTCTTTTTGTCGGTGATAAAGCAACAAAGATATGTTTCCAAGCATTTATTTATGACTTTATTTTGGCCATTTGTCTGAGGGTGATAGGCCGAACTCATGTTGAGGGATATCCCCGCTTGTTGGCAAAAATCCTTCCAAAAAATTACCTTTAAACCTTGCATCTCTATCACTTACTATGACCTTGGGAAAACCATGTAGTTTGTATACGTTTTTACAAAACATATCCGCAATTTGCTTAGTTGTGTCGGTATTTTTTATAGCCATAAAATGGGCATATTTAGTGAGTTTGTCAACTAAAACAAATATCTTGTCCTTAATGTCAGACGCAAGTAGTCCTTCTATGAAGTCCATCGAAATCTCTTCCCATTTCTGGTTGGGAATATGTAGCGGGTGTAACAAACTTGGGGTTGGAATATTTTCACTCTTATTCCTTTGACAAATATCACATTCTGCCACATATTTTTTAATTTCCTTAATAGAATGACTGTCGAATGTTGTAGTAAGTCTTGTAGAATCCGACATGTTTGGCCACGGGAAAATTGTGAGATTCTTTTAAAATCTTCATCTTAAATTTGGATGTTGGTGTTAGGTAAATTCTACCTTTGCACCATATTATTTCTTTCTTCCACTCGAAATTGGTATATTAATTGATGCTTTTAATCATAAAGTCACAATCCTCATCCTTGGCATATTCGGCTCGTATTTCGTCCAGCCATTCTAGAACAACTATCATGGCGGCACATGCTGTGTTGTCATCATCCTTACGTGAGATTGCATCAACTACGACATTCTCCTTACCCTTCTTGTGCAATATTTCTAGGTCAAAAGCTGACAGCTTCTCCATCCACTTCTGTTGTTTGGTCGATAATGTCTTTTGCTGAAATAAGAATTGAAGACAGTTGTGGTCGGTTCGGATTGAAAATTTACTCCCAAGCAAGTATTGGCGCCACTTTGTTAAAGCATGTATGATGGCGAGTGTTTCCTTTTGCTATGTTGATTTCAAACCCTCTCATTTATTAAGTTTCCTACTTTAAAATTCTATTGGATGGTTATCTTACATCATTACAGCTCCAATTCCAAATCCTGAAGCATCACTCGACTACAAATGGTTTGAAGAAGTCAGGAGTTGCTAGCACTAGTGTGGTTGACATTACTCCCTTTAAATTCTCGAAACACTTGTCTGCTTGGTCATTCCACTAAAAAGCATTCTTCTTTAACAAATTGGTCAGGGGTGTTGTCAGATGTGCATAGTTTTTTATAGATCTTTTGTAATACCCGGTTAGCCCTAGAAATCCTCTTAGCTTGGATACATTCTTGGGTTTGGGCCATTTTTTGATTGCCTTGATTTTGTTGGGATCCACTTTGGCTCCTTCCCTAGATATAACATGTCCTAGGTATTCAACTTCCTTTTGCCCAAAGGTACACTTTGATAACTTGACGTAGAGCTGATTCTTCTCCAATACATGTAATACTTCTTCTAGATGCTTGAGATGTTCCTTCAATGTCTTACTATAGACCAGAATATCATCAAATAAAACTAATACAAACTTCTGTAAATATGGGTGAAAAAGTTCATTCATGGTTGCTTGGAAGGTGGCTAGCACATTTGTTAAACCAAATGGCATAACTTTAAACTCATAATGCCCTTCATGAGTTCTGAATGTTGTCTTTTCGACGTCTTCTAGTCTTACTCATATTTGGTATTACCCTGATCTTAGATCTAATTTTGAGAATTATTCTGCACCGTGTAGTTCATCTAGCATTTCATCAATGAATGAAATCAGAAACTTATGTTTGATAGTGATTTTGTTTAATCCTTTGTAATCTATACACAAACAGAAGGACCCATCCTTCTTCCTGACCAATACTACAGGTGCAGCATAAGGACTTCTACTTTTCGTAATGATTCCATGCTTCAACAGATTTTGTATTAATCATTCTATTTCTGTCTTGTGGTGATGGGGATAATGATATGGTTTAAAGTTTACTAGTGTCAAGTATGGTTTGACTTCGATGATGTGCTCAATTTGCCTTTCAGGGAGTAATTTCATTGGTAGATCTTGAAAAACCTTCTCGTATTTTTGGATCAAGGTTGAGATTTCTGATTGTTGGTGAGTCCCTTCTATTGATAATAACTCCAACTATTGACGTTGTGCGACAAATGTTGGGGCTCTCTTGCGAATAGGTTTCTTCATCTACTGAGTGGAGATGACTTGAGTTGGTGGAGCTTGAAACCCAAACAGCTTATATTTCCTTCCATCTAATTTGAATTTAATGAACTTCTTTTGGTGATTTGCTAAATACGTGCCTAGTGTTTGTAACCATTGTATCCCTAAAACGACGTTTACTCCCCCTAGGGGGACTGTATAGAAACTGGACTCCATTTCATATTCGCTTAGTTGCAACTTGACTTTATGGCACTTGCCTACTCCATATATACGTTTTCCATCTGCTACCATAACTTTGAAATGTATTACAGGGTAAGCAAAAATGTTCAGTCTTTTTGCAACATTGACATCTATGAAGTTGTGCGTACTCCCTGAGTCTATTAGAAAGATAAAGTTTTTCTTCTTGATGTGACCTTTAAGCTTTAGTGTCTGTGGCTGAGCTATCCCTGTGATGGCTGCCAAAGAAATTCGTGGCATATCTTCTTTTGATTCTGGACTAGGGTTTGCATTTTCTTCATTGTTCTCTTCATTAGAGCTGCCTTTTGAAGATTCTTCTTCTTGTTCGGCTTCATAGTTGTACAATTTTTGCATTGTGCATTTGTGTTCTCCGCAATACTTATCTCTGCATTTCCAACATTTGCCATCCCTTTTCCTTTCAATACTAGATTGTTGTTTACCTTCATTTTGCATTGGTCTTGGAACGTACTTGCTAGTGTTCTCTGGCGATGGTTTACTTGACTTCCTCTTGGAATAGTTGTTAGTTCTCTCGTTACTGGCATATGGTGCCTTGTGGAATTTATATTTCCACTCAATAATTATCGCTGCATGTCTGGCATCCTCAATGGTTTTGGGTTTATGCAATTTTAATTCTTCACGAATGTAATCTTTAAGGCCATAGTGATACATTTTTAATAACTTTTCATCTGAGAACCCTCCCTGCCTTACTACTAATACTTCCCATTCGTGAGTGTATTCATTCACTAATCCTTTTTGTTTCAGGTGAACTAATCTCTCGTAGACATCCTCCTCCTCCTCGTCATGAAACCTTTTTAGCAAGGAGTGTTTAAATTTTTTCCAATTGAACGAGCAACCTGTACATTTAGACAACCACCACAGAAACTAATCATACACATGTGCTTCTAGGTAGTTGGATGCATTCATGACCCTTTCTTGCTTGACGAGTCGTGGGTTTGCTAAAAAAGTGGCTTCCATCTTATTTACCCATACGACAACGCCTTTATAGTTTTTACCATCATACTTAGGTAATTCATTTTTTATTTTAAGATGGTTCCTTTCAGAAGATTTGGTATAGTATTGCCTTCCTTGAAAGTGTATTTGTAGAATTCGCAGCTTTTCATGCATCCAGAACTCATTATCTGGAGAATTTTCTCCTTCCGGGGTTCGAGAACTTTGCATGGTTGAAGGTGGATTGGCTCCTTTATTAGAATGGCTCACAATGTCTTTTATGGCTCAGATATATTGTGCCATGTCGTTTTGAGTCTTCCCAAAATCGTCTTGCTTCCTATCGACATCATCAAGGCCTTTCCGCAGCGTGTCAAGTTCTTCTTGACTTTTTTTTTGAATTATCATCATGACCCATTTTGTTCTTTTTCTTCCTACTGGACCCAATTTTTAATAATAATAATTAATAATATTTTTTTAATAATAATATAGATATTATAATTATATAAAATTTATATATGTTCTATGTTAACAACCCACCAATGTATAATCGATTAAAAGGGTCACAACGTAACAGTTGACTATTGACAGCACTTTGATTGAACTTGTGAAAAGGGACGGTAGCATATCGATGATGGCCCAACTATTCCACGCTACGAAGCACATGCCATGGAACACAGGGAACCCGCAGACAGCATAGTGGGGTGTGGTGGAGGCACAATGATTTGGGTTCGTGGCACGATATCGACCCAGTTCCACCGCTCTTGTGAGATCGGAACAACAACTGATGTCGGACTACCTTTTACTCCTTCAACTGCCTCGAGAACAGCGGCTTGCAGTAGCAAAACAACAGAGCAGGCCGAGGATGGGAGGCCCATAGGGCCTGACAGCCAGCAGGGTTACGTGGGGTGTCACCAGAAGAATTTTGGCTTTGATACCACTAGAGCATTGGTCTATATACTTCGTTCTTTAGACTTCAGTAAATTGAAACATAATTTGACTTATGTAAATATTATATATTTTATTGAAAATGAATTGATGGTTTACATGGTTGTGGCGATGCTCCTCAAATAGGAGTTGACTAGCCACAAACCCCATATGACACGTCCCTTGGGACCGGTGTCCATTCATTTTAATATCATCCTTAAAATCTTTTTAATGATTGGTAATTAATTACACATATAAAATATATATATATATATATATATTTATATAATAATTATATATATATATATATATATTATATATATATATTTATTATTATTTTAGTTATGTAGTTTTTAATTTATAACAGTTTCAGAGTTGTTGCACTGGTTTTCTCGCATTGGGTTTTTCTGAGGACATTTGTCCAAAAATATCTATGTAGATGTGTGTTGTATCCGTTTCTTGTTCAAGCTCTTGTTTCGGCATATTATTTTAAAATAGTGAATGTTTCAATTGTATTTACTTCGATATTTACCGTAGAACACAGTAAATAACTTGTATGGATTAACAAGTAGGAGAAGTAACATCAGTTTGTTGTAATAGGAATTCCGGGATTAAGAATTTTCACAATGTCTACGCCTATGATTACTAACTAGATGAAGATAGATGCATCGGAGGATACAGATATGGACCCAACCTTGTATACACAACTCATCAGTTCGCTCATGTATTTGTTCAACACAAGGCTAGACATTTGTTTCACAGTCAACACTCTCAGTCAATTTATGGCAGAATCGAAGTGCTTTGACATAAAGAACCCTGTGCTTTACGTATAGATCTAGCGGAGGTCAGATAGCTTTGGTTCTCGGAATTTTTTTGATCGATGCTTCTCTGGATTGTGATTATAATACATACACTACGTATTGGAGCGACAACACAGTTCTTGAATAAGAAGGAGCAGTGAGCGTATTATTTCTCTGTCCACGTATTGGTCAACCTGCTATATGCTTTTGGGTCCACGTATTGGTCAACTTCCATCCACGCATTGGTCAGATTTCTTTATTTTGTTTTCGTTGAGTGGATTAAGATTCAAATTGCTGCAAAATCAGAGGTTTTGAGGTTTGATTTAACTGAAAAATTAGTCGCACGGAAATTTTTGTTGTCCCAAAAATATAGAGCTAATTTTTTCTCAAATAAATTATTGTCTGTGGAAATTTTTGCCGGGAGAGCTCTATATATTTTCTTGAATCTGTTTCGCAGAACGAATCATGTTTTGTTTCTTTATTGCACCAAGATCAGCAGGCATCTACAGCAAAATTTGTGCCAGATTTCTTTTTCTTGGGAAACGTGCAGATGGCTTCACTCACCAATCTGATGTTGGAAGGCAATCAGCGAGCAAAAATTATAACATCTGGAAATAGAGAATGTTGACCATTTTTGAATATAGGCGTCTTGATCAGCTCGTTCTCAACAAAGAGCTCCGTCCTGGTACAGCTGGCACCGATCAAGATAAGTTTGATGATCGAAATCGAGAGGCTGTTATGCTCCTCAAGCTCTCTGTAACTGATGATCAGTTACCACAGATTCCCTCTGGCAAGACAGCTGCCGAGATCTGGCAACAGTTGAAGGAATTACACGAGACATCCGACAAGAGCAGAGCTTCCTTTCTCAAAAATCAGTTGTTCTCCATCATGATGGACGAACATATGTCTTTACAGGAACATCTCAACAAGATTAAAGACATTCGAGATCAGCTTGAAGCCATTGGTCGCACCATGGAGGAAGAAGATATGGTAGTTATCACTCTAAAAAGTCTACCACAATCTTATGAGCACTTCATAGAAACACTCAACATTACCGCCACTAATGTTGATCTGAAGTTTCCAGAATTATGTACCAAACTCCTGCAGCAGGATCGTTGGAAACAACAGTTTGGTAGTGGTGCAGCATCAGCCTCCTCAGAAAATGCTTTTGCTGCCAAATATCAGTCCTCTCAGTCCTTTCAGCAGAAAGGTTCTTCTCAGTCTTTTGATTCTGCCAGAAAGAAAAATGTGCAGTGTAATTACTGTCACAAGTTTGGTCACATGAAGAAAGATTGCCGACAGAGGATTGCTTCTGAACAGAAGAAACAGGGAGGGCTTCATCAGACAGCAAATGTTGCAGAACATTCTGAGCAGACAGATTCTGCCTTTTACGCCTTTATGACAAAAAGGTCTTCAGATCATGTTCCATCTTCTGCCTGGTACATTGACTCTTGTGCATCACGCCATTTTTGTCACAGGCGTGACTGGTTTATTGACTTCTCACCTTTCAGTGATTCTGTGGTATTTAGAGGAGGTGAAAAATACACAGTGGTTGGCAGAGGTACAGTTCAAATCCAGTCTAGTGGCCGCACAATCATCTTTCTGAATGTGTACTATGTTCCTGGTATGGAAATTAATCTGCTGTTTGTTAGTCAGATTATGAGGAACTCCCCTCAGCTTGATGTAGTATTCAAAGTGCACAAATGCTCTATTATCGACAGGGAGACTAGTCTTACAGTTGCGGTTGGTCTCGAAGATCATGGTTTATACAGACTTCTGGACACTGGTGATTCTCTCGAAGTAGCTCTAGCAGCTCGTGTTTCTCGCATCAGCACTCTATGGCATCAACGATATGGGCACCTAAACATGTAGTATCTCTCTCAGCTCTCTCGGGAAGGACTTGTGTCAGGGTTACCTGATATTCAGACTCAGCAATTGGGCGTATGCGGCGCTTGTCAAGCTGGCAAACAACATCGCTCTGCATTCACGAATGGAGAATCCTGATGCGCTTCTAAGGTACTCCAGTTACTTCATGTTGATATTTGTGGTCCTATGAATACATCTTCTATCACTACTTGCAAATATTTTTTGCTTATTGTAGATGACTTCAGTAGAAAGATGTGGGTATATTTTCTCAAATATAAATCGGATGCACTTAGTACATTTCAGAATTTTAAACCCTTAGTGGAAAAAGAGTCTAGCTGTAATATCATGACTCTTAGGACAGATAACGGGGGGGAATTTTGTTCTTCTGCTTTTTCCAACTTCTGTGATACTCATGGCATAAAACGCTAGTTCACTACCCCTTACACTCCTCAGCAGAACAGTGTTGTTGAACGCCGCAACCGCACGGTTGTTGAAATGGCTCGCTCCATGTTACAACACAAGAATGTTCCAAACAAATTCTGGGCTGAAGCCGTCTTTACTGTTGTTTATCTTCTTAACCGATCACCCACTCAGGTTGTTAAAGGAAAGATTCCCGAAGAGGTTTGGTCTGGCCGTAAGCCAAAGATCAGTCACCTCAGTTTTTGGCTCAATTGCATATGTTTGGATTCCAGCTGCTAAGCGCTCTAAGCTGGATGCCAAAAGCCAGAAACTCATGATGACAGGGTACAATGATCATCACAAAGCTTACAGACTAATAGATATAGCCACTGGTCGTCTTAGCTTCAGTAGGGATGTGGTATTTGATGAAGACAGAGGATTTTTTCAGTCTTCTTCTGAGCAGTGTTCTGAGGATCAGCCTCATAGTGTTCTTCTTCCAGTAAGTCCACCTGATGGGAGGGATAATGCAGCATCAGTGTTTGATAATACACTGCCTGAACTTCCTCCGGAAAATAACCCTTCTCTTGCTGCTCCTATTGCTCTTGAACCTTCTTCCTCTACTCTTCGGCCAAAATGGTGGGCTAAAACTATTGGTGATCTCAGAGATGATGAACTCCTTGAAGGACGAACCTCTAGACATAAGAGCAAACAACAATCTACAGTAAACTTTGCTCTTATGGCTAATCTACACAATATCTTTGAGCCTCAAACTTATTCAGAGGCTAAGGGTATATCTGAGTGGGAACAGGCTATGGACGCTGAATTCCAGAGTCTTCAGAAAAATCACACATGGATCCTTTCTGATCTTTCTGAAGGAAAAAAACCCATTAGCTGCAAATGGCTATATAAAGTCAAATACAAAGCCGATGGAACTCTAGACAAGTATAAAGCTCGTCTTGTGGCTCGAGGATTCTCACAGAAGGAAGGCATTGACTATGAGGAGACTTTTGCTCCTACAACCAAAATGAGTACCATAGGACTTGTACTTGCTCTAGCAGCTCAGTTCAAATGGAAAGTTC
>APFE031543455.1:0-16501 GCA_000404065.3 Pinus taeda
AGAAAATCTAGCCTTAGCAAGTAAGGTGAGGAAAGTGAAAGGGAAGGCTTCCCATTCCAAATCGAATTCTTCCCATGGTGGGAAGAAGATTGACAAATCTAAAGTGCGATGCTTTAATTGTCATGAGGTGGGCCATTATGCAACAAATTGTCCATAGAATAAATCCAAGAAGGGATCCTCGAAAGGATCAGATGGTAAGGCACTAGCCTCATAGTTCGAATTGGATTTTACCCTCATCACATGCACGGTTTCATTGATGGTGGGTTGTGTTTGGTACCTAGACAGTGGAGCCTCATTCCACATGACTGAAGACAAGAGTTTATTCAGTACCTTGGAGGAGAAGGACCTCCAGATGCACATAGAGGTGGGAGATGATGGAAAGCGCCATGTTTCAGGTGAAGGTACAATTGTGTTTCAGAGGGAGCATGGAGCTCCTCTCACCTTGACAGATGTAAAGTATGTGCCTGGATTGAAGAAGAACCTGGTATTCGTCACAATGTTGGAAGACAAAGGCTATGATGTAGTCTTTAGTAAAGGAAAGGCGTTTTTGCGACACATCGCCATGGGTCAGACCAAGAGGACTGGGATTCGAGTGAAGAATCTCTACAAGCTAGAGGTAGATGACTGTGCTACATTGATTTCCAAAGCAGAGTTGGTGCAAAGCCAAGATATTGGCAAGTTATGGCATAGAAGGTTGGGCCACATTGCTCTAAAGAGAACAAGAATTGTAATCTCATCTTGATTTTTCGGATTAATACAAATCAGATAGTGGGGTTTTGAGCTATGGCTTTCCTAGGATATTCATTATGTTATGTGCCTTTGATTCTCTTCCTCTATTGATTATTGTTTTCTCGATGTTTATGGGCTTCTGCTGTAAAGAGTAGAAATAGATTCTTGTCTCTTGCTTTAGAAAATTGCATTAGATTGTGAATCTACAAGATTTTCTACATGGTATCAGAGCTTAGAACAATATACTAGAGGAGATTTCGAAGTTTTGAGTTTCTAGGTTACATGTGAAAGTTGAATTTTCAATACATACTTCAGGATCGGCAGATGGAATCTCATGGGTTGAGGCTTGAGTATGTCTTGGGAGGAAACTCAAATTTCATAGCTTGGAGGGATAGGATGGAGGTTGTGCTAGAGGACAATGGCTTGAAGGAATTTGTTGAACAATAAATTCCTAAGCCAGCTGCTACTGATGCACAAAACTTTGCTGAGTGGAAGAAGTGTGTGGCAAAGGCAAGGTGGATAATGCCTGAGGGAGTTCAAGATCATATTGTCTCGAGTCTCCATGGAAAGGAAACCTTGCATGCTATGTGGAAAACATTGATGAACTTGTATCAGAATAGAAATGATAAAAGGAAGTTGGCACTGAAGGATAAACTTCGTAAAATCAAGCTAGAGAAAGGTGATACGATTCCAAAGTACTTGACCAAGTCCACTCAATGTCAGGATGAACTTGGGAGTGTTGGAATTACGGTTGCCTAGGAGGATCTGGAGAGCCTTTCTCTTCTTGTACTCCCAAAGAGTTGGCATAGTTATCAGGACTCTGTCAATGGTCGGGAGAAGATGCTAGATTGGGAATGACTATGGTCAGATTTGATGCAGGATGAGATTAAGAGGAACACCAGGGATGGCTCTTTGTCAAAGACTGATGATGAAGAGAACTGTTCCTTAGAGATTAAGGCAAGGAAGGGGAAAGGTAAAATTTCCCATTCCAAGTTAGATTTTTATCATGGAGGTAAGAAGAAGGACATGACGAAAGTGAAATTCTTTCATTGTTAGAAGATGGGACACTTTGCTACAAATTTTCCATTGAAGAAGTCCAAGGAGAAGTACTCAGTAGGAGCAACAAGTGAGGCTTTGGCATCCCAATTTGAATTGGACTTTTCCTTCATTGCATGCATGGTGTATTCAATGATGGGAAGTGTCTGCTACTTAGACAATGGAGCTTCATTCCACATGACTGGCGATAAAGAGTTATTCAGTGAACTGGAGGAGAAAGATCTCAATATTCATATCGAAATGGGTGATGATGGTAAGTATAGTGTTACTAGTGTGGGCACTATTACTTTTCAGAGGGAGCATGGGGCTCCACTCAACTTGAAGAATGCTATGCATGTAATCGAACTGATGAAGAACTTGGTATCTATTTCTATTCTTTAGGATAGAGGCTATGATGTGATATTTTCAAAAGGAAAGGTGTTCCTTCGACACATAACCATGGGTCAAGTAAAGAAGATAGGGGTTCGAGTTCAGAATATCTATAAGATAGAGGTAGAGGATTGTGCTTCTTTGAGTCCAAAAGTGGAAAAGATGTTGAGCTAAGACGTTGGAGAGTTGTGTCATAGGCAATTGGGCCACTTGCATCATGGGGTTTGAAGATATTTCAAAAAATCTCTACCGGTCTTCCCAAAGGCATGCTTGAGAAAGTTGATACATGCAATGGTTTTACTTTGAGAAAATACACCAAGTCTTCCTTTAGAGATAGAGACAGTCGAGCAAAGTCTATTATGGAGAGATTCCATTCAGATGTGTGTGGACCATTATCGATAGAATCCATGGCAAAGAACAAGCATTATGTTATATTTTTTGATGACTTTTCTCGTAAATGATGGTTTTTTAATGCAGAAAAAGGATACAACTTTTACAAAGTTTTGTGAGTTCAAATCGTTGGTAGAGAAAGAGTCTAGAAAGAAGGTTAAAGCTCTACAAAGTGATAACGATGCTGAGTATGTCTCCAATGAGTTTAAGAACTTCTGTGGAACGGAAGGGATTAAATGAGGGTTGATGGCACCCAATAACGCTCAGTAGAATGGGGTTGCTGAGAGGAAGAATAAGAGAATAATAGGGGAAGCAAGGGTGATGTTGCATGATCAGGGCCTACCACTACACTTGTAGGCTGAGGCATGCATCACAATGCTTTATGTTCAAACCGTAACCGACATCGGATACTTGACATGAAGACACCAGAGGCCAAATGCTGGTCACTTCAAGATTTTAGGTCTTTGGTTTATTTCCATGTGACCAAAGATGCACAGAAGAAGCTTGAGCCAACAACAGAGTTGGGGATCTTTGTGGGGTACAATGATACACCCCACAAGTATCGGTTGTACATGTCGAACAATCAGATGGTAGTGGTTTGCAGGGATATTAGGTTTGATGAGGAGAAGGTCATGTAAGTATCCCTTGAGAGGGAGCTTGAGCTACATGCAGATGATGTTCTTTTAGATCCTAAGGTTGAGGGGCCTTAGACTCATGTGGAGTAGCCACATGTAGAGGTTCACTGAGTGGATACATCCACTCAGGCAGAGTCTTCCAGAGAGACAAGAAAGCGCACTAGAGAGGCTGACAAATTGTTGGATATTGCAGAAGAAATTGCGTTGAAAATATCCACAAGAAATGATAAAAATAACATTCCTATAGATATTATTTCGGGATACATTCCAATTTTAATTAGTCCCTAAATTAAAATTGAGAATTAAAACTTGAATTTGAGCTGAGCAGCTATTTGTAAAATAATTAATTAATCCATCTTGAGTTAATTAGTTGGAGAAAATCAAACATGAAGTCTATGTGAAGACATGCAACAGTTATCCCTTTGATTGAGGAAGTTATCCCTTAATTAAGGAGATCAGGATAAGTTGTACTTTGAGTTGTAATTAGTTAGCTCAATTAACTGAGTTAAGTCCAGTTAGATTAGTTCCAACAGTTTGTGGAACTGATTAAGAGTTCAGTTAGTCAATGCATGCATGCATGCATGCAACTAGTGTACTTGAGATAACTGAATATTCTTTCATAAATAACTCATGCATGTTAGTTTAGACAAAGAATCAGTTGAGATCAAAGGATGGGACAGTGTACTATCAGTTGTAGGAATATTCCCATGAGAATATCTCTTGCATGCAGAATGAATTCTTTCCTTGAGGATTTCACAGTTATTTCAAAGGTTAGTGAGCAGTGTGTGAGGTAATTACACATAGGTGGCAGCTTAAGGACCCAGAAGAAACTGCACAAGGAAATAGGAGGCTTGGAGGACGGAAGGAAGGCATATGTGTTGTCTATTGTCTGTCTATGAGCAGAAGTGAGGGATTGTACTGAGAGCTGGAAAGCTTGTGAGCAAAAGCTTTGTGTAATCCTGAGATATTTTCACTTGTATGATAATACCGATAGCGGGGTTTTTAGCTGAGGTTTTCCCCAGAGTATTCTTCTATGTTCATGTGTGATTGATTTCTTCTTCATCTGTTATATGTGTTCTATTTGATCTTGCTCAAAATCGATTAAGCTTCCGCAAGTTTTTTAGTAGAATTATATCAAGTATTTTTCTTTAGTATATTGCATTATCAGGTGATCTACAATGAGAATTTGTACATGGTATCCGAGAAAAGGTGATCAAATTAGAGAACAATATACAAAGAAGGGAGAAGTTCGAAGTTTGAAGTTCCTGATTGTAGAAATTGAATTCTTATTACATCTCAAAGTTCACCAATGGCATTCAATGGTTTGAGACTCAAGTATGCCCTGGATGGCAGGGAAAATTATATAGCCTGGAAGGATCGCATGGAAGCGGTATTAGAGGACAACGATTTGAAGGACTTCATTGATCAATAAGTCCCCAAACCAGCAGCAGCGAATGCCTAAGAATTGGCGGAATGGAAGAAATGTGTGGCTAGATCGAGGAGGATTCTTCTGGAGGGAGTTCGAGAACATATTATCTCGAGTCTCCATGGGAAGGAGACATCGTTTTCAATGTGGAAGGCATTGAAGGATCTATATTAGAATAGCAACAATCAGAGGAAGCTGGCGCTAAAAGAAAAGCTTCAAAAAATCAATTGTGAAAAGGGCAACATGATCTCTACATATCTGAACAAGCTCACCACCTGCAGGGATGAGCGTGGAAGTGTAGGAATCATGACAACTGATGATGACATGGTGAGTCTTGCTCTCCTCGATCTTCCAAAGAGCTGGCATAGCTACCAAGACTCAGTGAATGGAAGAGAGAAGCTTCTAGATTGGGAACGACTGTGTTTGGATCTGATGTAGGAGGAGATCAGGAGAAGCACTAAAGATGGTTCTTCATCAAAGCATGATGATGAATAAAATATAGCCTTAGCATGTAAGGCGAGGAAAGGGAAAGGGAAGGCTTCCCATTCCAAATTGAGTTCTTCCCATGGTGGGAAGAAGATTGAAAAATCTAAAGTGCGATTCTTTAATTGTCATGAGGTGGGCCATTATGCAACAAATTGTCCAGAGAATAAATCCAAGAAGGTATCCTCGAAAGGATCAGATGGTGAGGCACTAGCCTCATAGTTCGAATTAGATTTTACCCTCATCACATGCATGGTTTCATTGTTGGTGGGTTGTGTTTGGTACCTAGACAGTGGAGCCTCATTCTACATGATCCACGACAAGAGTTTATTCAGTACCTTGGAGGAGAAGGACCTCCAGATGCACATAGAGATGGGCGATGATGGAAATTACCATGTTTCAGGTGAAGGTACGGTTGTGTTTCAGAGGGAGCATGGAGCTCCTCTCACCTTGACTGATGTAAAGTATGTGCCTGGACTAAGGAAGAACCTGGTATCTATCGCAATGTTGGAAGACAAAGGCTATGATGTAGTCTTCAGTAAATGAAAGGCATTTCTAAGACACATTGCCATGGGTCAGACAAAGAGGATTGGTATTCGAGTGAAGAATCTCTACAAGCTAGAGGTAGATGACTGTGCTGCATTGAGTTCTAAAGTAGAGTTGGTGCAAAGCCAAGTTATTAGCAAGTTATGGCATAGAAGGTTGGGCCACTTACATCATGGGGCCTTGAAGATCATGCAGCAGATCTCTACCGAACTTCCCAAAGGTAAACTTGAGCAAGTAGATACATGCAAAGGTTTTATCTTGGGTAAGTATGCAAAATCATCCTTTCATGATCGAGACAGTCAAGCTGAGGCGATCTTGCAGCAAGTTCATACAAATGTGTGTAGACCATTCTCGACTGCATCCACCATGAAACAAAGGTACTCTATTATTTTCATTGAAGATTTTTCTCATAAGTGCTAGATCTGTTTCATGCAGAAGAAGGATTAGACCTTCTCTAAGTTTTGTGAGTTCAAAGCTTTCGTTGAGAAGGAATCAGGGAAGAAAATAATGGCCTTGAGAAGTGACAACGATGGAAAGTATGTCCCTCAAGAGTTTAAGGACTTTTGTGTAGTGGAAGGAATTAAACGAGAGTTGACGGAACCCCATAACCCACACCAGAATGGGGTGGCCAAGAGGAAAAATGGAATGATTGTGGGAGCGGCTCGGGCGATGTCGCATGACCAAGGCCTACCACTTCATTTATGGGCTGAGGCATGCAATACAACGGTATATTTGTAGAATAGAAACCTGCATCACATACTTGGGATGAATAAACTAGAGGAATATTTCTCCGGGAAGAGACTAGATGTGAGTCACTTCAGGATGTTTGGCTCATCGGTATTTTTCCATGTGACCAAAGATGCCTAGAAGAAACTTGAGCCAACAGCTGAGTTTGGGATACTTGTGGGGTACACTGATACACCCCACAACTCTCAGGTGTTCTTGCCTACCAGTCAGAGGACAGTGGTTCGCAGAGATCTAAATTTTGATGAGCAGAAGGCCATGCGAGTTCCCCTTGAGAGGGAGCTCAAGTTGCATGCAGAGGAGGAACTTTTGGTTCCTAAGGAGGAGGAGCCTCAGACTGATGCAGAGCAGCCGCATGCAGAGGTTCCAGGAGTGGAGACATCCACTCATGCAGAGTTTTCCAGAGAGGGGCAGAAATGCATAAGGGAAGTTGACAGATTATTGATGGATGTGAGAGAGAATGTGGGAGAGCCATCTTCTTAGCACAGATAGAGGAGGTCACCTGAGCGGTACACTGGTTACATGCCCCTTGTTGGGGAATGTATAGAGACCGAACCATCTTCCTTCGAGGAAGCAATGAAACAACCAGTTTGGGTTGATTCTATGGTGGACGACTATGACTCCATAGTTCGGAACAGTGTTTGGGATGTTGTTCCAAGATCGGAGAACAAGTCAGTGGTGAGTTCCCATTGGCTTTACAAGTTAAAGCAAGAAGCTGATGGTAGTGCGGAGAAACATAAGGCAAGGTTTGTTGCCCGTGGTTTCTCACAGGTCAAGGGGATCGACTATGATGAGACTTTTTCTCCACTAGCAACATACTCATCTATCAGATCGATGTTGGCACTATCAGCAAAGATGGGTTGGAAGATCCATCAGATGTATGTGAAGATTGCATTCCTCAATGGAAAGATTGAGGAAGAGATGTACATAGAGCAGCCGGAAGGATTTGAGACCTTCGATCGCGAGTCGGATTTGTGCCGACTCAAGAGAGCTTTGTACGGTCTAAAGCAAGCACCTCATGCTTGGTACACCAGGATCGATAACTACTTCACCGGGTTGGGCTTCACAAAGAGTGAAGTAGATCTGAACTTGTACCATATCATGGTAGAAGGTAAGCCATTGATCATTGTTCTTTATGTTGATGATCTAATATTAACAAGTGATGATCAGTTGATCAAGTCTTGCAAGGAGGACCTTGCAAGAGAGTTTGATATGAAATACATGGGTCTCATGCACTACTTTCTAGGCATGGAAGTGTGGGAAAAGGATGGGGAATTGTTTGTGTCTCAAGGCAAGTATGGCAATGAGATACTCAGGAGATTCCACATGGAGAAGTGCAAGCCCATGCTAACTCCTCTAGTAGGTAACTAGAGGAAGGAGGATGCTACTTCAGGTCAGGTAGTAGCTACTACTGTGCATCAGTAGCTTGTGGGTTCATTGATGTATTTAGTGAACACATGACCAGATTTGTGCTTTGCGGTGAACCAGCTGAGTCAAGCTATGGTTCAGCCTACCAAGTTGTTTTGGAAGGCAGCTAAGCATGTGTTGAGATACCTCAGAGGTACATCAGTATGGATTATGGTACAGATGGATAGAGGGAATGAAGCTTCAAGGCTTCACAGATACAGATTGGGCAGGGAGTCCATCAGATCGAAAGAGAACTTCAGGAGGAATTTTCAACCTTGGTTCAGCTGTAGTTTCTTGGTACAGCAGGAAACAGAGGTCAGTTGCACTTAGCTCAGCAGAGGTTGAATACATGGATGCTAGTCAGGCAGCGTGTGAGGCCATTTGGATGTGGAAAATTCTAGTTGGGTTGTTTGATCAGAGGATGGATCCAACTATGATTTATTGTGATAATCAGAGATGTATCAAAGTCTCTGAGAATCCAGTATTTCATGATAGGTCCAAGCACATCGATATCAGATATCATCATCTTCAATACTGTGTGGTGAAGAGGCTCATGTTGTTGCAATATGTTTCGACCGAGGAGAAGGATGCAGACATTTGGCTAAGGCATTTTCAAAATGCAAATTTGAGTTCCACAAAGACAGGATCGGGGTGATAGATAATCCCTTTCTTGTTGGGAGGGAGTGTTGAAAATAGCAACAAGAAATGCTAAAAATAGCATTCCTATAGATAGCATTTCGGGATACATTCCAATTTTAATTAGTCCCTAAATTAAAATTGAGAACTAAAATTTGAATTTGAGCTCAGCAGTTGTTTGTAAAATAATTAATTAATTCATCTTGAGTTAATTAGTTGTATAAAATCAAACATGAAGTCTATGTTAAGACATGCAACAACTATCCCTTTGATTGAGGAAGTTATCCCTTAATTAAGGAGATCAGGATGAGTTGTACTTTGATCTGTAATTAGTTAGCTCAGTTAACTAAGTTAAGTCTAATTAGTTTAGTTCCAATAGTTTGTGGAATTTATTATGAGTTTAGTTAGTCAATGCATGCATGCATGCAACTAGTGTACTTCAGATAACTGAATATTCTCTCATAAATAACTCATGCATGTCAATTTAGACAGAGACCCAGTTGAGATCAAAGGATGGGATATTGTACTATCAGTTGCAGGAATATTTCCACGATAATATATCTTGCATGCAAAAGGAATTCTTTCCTTGAGGATTGCGCAATTATTTCAGATGTTAGTGAGAAGTGTGTGAGGTAATTACACACAGGTGGTATCTTGAGGACCTAGGAGAAACTGTGCAAGGAAATAGGAGGCTTGGAGGACTGAAGGAAGGCATATGTGTTGTCTATTTTCTGTCTATGAGTAGTAATAAGGGATTGCACTGAGAGATGGATAGCTTGTGAGCTAAAACTTTGTGTAATCCTAAGATATTTCCACTTGTATGATAATACAGATAGTAAGTTTTTTGGTTGAGGCTTTCCCCAAAGTATTCTTTGGGTTCATGTGTGATTGATTTCTTCTTCATCTGTTATATGCGTTCTATTTGATCTTCCTCAAAATCGATTAAGCTTCCGCAAGTTTGTTTGTATAAGTAGATCCAATATTTTGCTTTAGTATATTGCATTATCACGTGATCTGCAGTGAGAATTTCTACAGATTGTGGGAGAAACCTCTTCTCAGCACAGACAGAGGAGGTGACCAGAAAGGTACACCAGATACATGGAACTTATGGGTGCATGTGTTATAACAGAGCCATCTTCCTTTCAGGAAGAAGTGCAACAGCCAGTTTGGGTTGATGCGATGGTGGAGTGGTATGACTCCATAGTTCGAAATAGTGTTTGGGATGTGGTCCCACGATCGGAGGAAAAGTAAGTTGTGAGATCTTGTTGGCTTTACAAGGTAAAGCAAGTTCCATATGGTGGTGTGGAGGAGCATAAGGCCATATTTGTGGCCCGTGGCTTTTCACAAGTAGAGTGGATTGACTATGATGATACCTTTGCTCCTCTTGCAAGGTACTCATCAATCAAATATATTTTCGTACTATCAACACAGATGGGTTGGAAGATCCATCAAATGGATGTGAAGACTGCCTTCCTCAATGGCATGATTGAGGAAGAGGTGTACATAGAGAAACCTGAAGGTTTTGAAACCATGGACCATGAGCCGCATGTGTGTCGACTCCAGAGAGAGTGTTGTATGGGTTGAAGCAAGCACCCCATGCTTGGTACACTAGGATAGATAGTTACTTCACTAGGTTGGGCTTCACGAAGAGTGAAGCATATGTGAACCTATATCACATAGTGGTGGAAGGTAAGTTGTTGATCATTACACTTTATGGAGATGATCTCATACTGATAGATGATGAGAAGCTCATCAAATCTTGCAAGGAGGACCTTGCAAGAGAGTCTGAGATGAAGGACATGGGGCTCATGTGTTACTTTCTTGGCATGGAGGTATGGTAGGTAGATGGGGAGTTGTTTGTATCTCAAGGAAAGTATGCCAATGAGATACTCAGGAGATTTTGCATGGAGAGCTGTAAACCCATGGAGACTCCTCCAGATGGTAACTGGAGGAAGGAGGATGATACTTCAGGGGAAGTAGTTGAAGTTATTGTTTATACGAAGATTATGGGTTCACTCATGTACTTGGTGAACACACGACCATATATGTGCTATGTAGTTAACCAACTTAGTCAAGCGATGGTTAGGCCTACCAAGCTGTATTGGAAGGAAACAGAGCATGTATTAAGATACCTCAGGGGCACTAATCTATTTGGGTTATGTTACAGATGGACATAGGGAGTGAAGATTCAAGGCTTCACTGATGCAGATTGGGCAGGGAGTCCATCCGACAGCAAGAGCACATTAGGAGGGATCTTTAGTATTGGGTCAATGATAGTTTCTTGGTATAGCAGAAAATAGAGATCATTTGCACTTAGTTTGGCAGAGGAAGAGTACATGGCTGCAAATTAGGAAACATGTGAGGCTATATGGATGAGGAAGATCATGGTTGGTTTTGATTGGTTAGCGGATGTATCTGACAATGATTTATTGTGATAATCGGAGTTGTATCAAACTCTCTGAAAATCTAGTCTTTCATGATTGATCCAAGCATATTGATATCCGGTATCATCATCTCAGAGATTCTGTAATGAGACGGATCATGTTTTTAGTTTACATTCGCATGGAGGAGCAAGATGATGACATCTTGACAAAGGCATTGTTAAGATGTAAATTCGAGTTTCACATAGATAGGATCGGGGTAGTTGATAATCCCTTTCTTGTTGAGAGGGAGTGTTGAGAAATGACAACAAGAAATTCTAGTTTAATTTGTCCTTGAATTTCTGTGAATTAAATTCGAATTCTATTCTCATAGAAACTTAAAATTAGTTATTAAGTTTATTAAACTTACTTAACTTAGGAAATTCGAGTTGGAAGTATTTTTGCCGTCATGTGTATGTTATCCCTACTTTGTAGGAGGCCAGGGTGAGTTAATTGTGAGTTGTAAAATAGAAGACTCAGTTTCATGTGTCAATTCAGTTAAATTAGTTATCAAACTGATTGAGAAAACTAGAAGTGAGTTAACAGATAGTGGTGTCACTAATGAACTCCACCAATGCTACTCTAGTTAACTGAATATTTACTCATTAGAAACCCATGCATGTCGATTCTGAGAAAGACCTAATAGAGAATAGAGTGCAGGGACAGTGTGCTATTTGTTTTAGATTTTTCTGAGTTGCATTGATAGTGCATGCATTTAGGAACTGACCCTTGAGGGATTGCATAGTTTTTAGAGGCTTTATTTCCCTTTAAATACAATTTATCATCCATAGGAATGACACATTGGAATAGAGACTTGGAGAGCTTGTGAATAGGCTAAGCTTTGACCTTGAGCTTGCTTATGAGTTGGAGATTGAATTTACTGAGTGTTGGGATTGTTATAGAGAGAACAAGCATTGTAATTTCATCTTGATTTTTTGGATTAATACAAAATAGATAGTGGGGTTTTGAGCTATGGATTTCCCCATATATTTATTGTGTTATGTGTCTTTGATTCTCTTCATTTATTGATTATTGTTTGCTCGATGCTTATGGGCTTCTACTGTAAAGAGTAGAAGTAGATTATTGTCTCTTGCTTTAGAAAATTGCATTAGCTTGTGAATCTATAGGATTTTCTACATGCAGGTGATTGATTGTAGGGTTAGTTGATCTGTAGGGAAGCAGGGAAGGGAACCTTCACCACTTCTATCCTAAGATCTTTCATCTTCTCCTTCCACTTCCAAACTCTATCCCAAAACCCTATTTTATAAGCTATTCTACCTAGGTCACCAAGAGCACTCATCCTAGTGCAAGACAAGCCTTCAAGAGGCCTTGATCTTGGCTAGGGGCTCAAATCAACCTCCTTTCATTTTCTTAAACTAATATCCACCTCTCCATACCCTCAAGACAATGTTCTCACCTCCAAAAACCACTTTGATGCGCTCCTGTAGCATTACAGGCTTGTTTGTAACATTACAGGCTTCCTGTAGCAAACCTATAACAACATTTTCCTTCAACAGTTTTGATCCCCACCACAACTTTGACTTAACATAGATGCATAATGACCCCCAACTGTGATAATATGATCATGGAAAGCTCTTAGACCAGTCCAAACCTTCCTTTTATTCACTGCAAAAACAAAGTAGATTTAGTTTCTTTATTATGCAAGTAATTTATTGATTTATGAGAAAGTATGAACTAGGTAGAAGGTACATGAAATTTTGATTGGTAGTTTGATGAATTATGCAAGATAAATGAGTTTCCTTTCTACAAGTAGATAAGTTAATTTGATGAATTCTACAAGATAACATAGCTTTATTTCTACAAGTAGGCTAGCCTTTGTTCTTTCATGAATTGATTAATTAGGTTTTTACAAGTTGAGTCAATTGAATTTCTATTTTCATAGCTAGAAGAAATTTCCAATTGTCCTTTTATCAAGATTTCATTCTAATTCAATAGGAGGAAGGGTCTTTGAGCACTTTTTGGTCTAATGTTATAACTGAGAGTGGCATGAGTGGAATCCTATTTGTTGTGCATATAGAACTGGAATCCTATCTATTTATAATTTGAGTTGAGGAGCCCTTGGGAGTTGTAACATTCTTGTTGCAATACCAGGGCTCACCAATAGCGATCGCTACCCTAAAATTCATACATGGGGTCTTCACTTTATGAATCTATGACATAGCTTGTGCATTCGTGGGATATTAAGGACACTCCTGATATCACTAGATATTAATAAATTCCCTCTTACATCCTTTTGTTTAACCCCCCACCCAATACATCTTTCTAATACAAAAGGACCTTATTTTTAATAGATGTCTCTTTCATACCCCCAATACCTATAAAACCCACGTACCTATCATCCTCTCCTCCCCTTGACATCTGCACAAATACCTATAATATATTGGCTTTATATTTTGGAATGTTAAAACTCCCTTTATGAATGAACATGATAAGATATTGGTCAAGTAGGTGAAGAGCTATCTACAATTATTATCATTTGCGTCTGTAGACGACGACCTAGCCAATGGCATTTTAGTGGTCAATTTAAAATATGGAAAAGTATTTGGCATGTGAACCTTTAAATACAATGTGGCTTTGTAGCAGAGACACAAGTGTGCTTTATGACTATAAACTTGCATGTCTGCGAAAGGAAATCGCTTGTTCCTTCAGCCCAACACCTATGGAGTCGTCGTTACCTTTATCTATCACCGTTGAGGTTCCTGGTTTTGTGAGAATTTACGAAGACAGAGTGTTTGAACAGTTGGTCCATCGGGTATGGTTCTCCCTTCTTCAGAGCTCAAATCTATTGATTTGCAAGGAGTGGCATTTAAAGACATGGTCATCGATCCTCAAAAAGTCGTCTTCGTTTGTCTCTACCTCCCTTGGTTCAACATTACTGATGGAAAAGAAAGAGTCCCATGAAAGCATAAATAACGATTCTATAACAATCTAAAACTAACTTTAATGCGGAACAAACTTTGATGCCCAAGAAAATTACCTCTAGCCATTGATGTTAAACACACTTAAAAACCAACTTTCTGCTAAGCTTGAGGTAGTCCTTCTTTTTATAGATAGCCAGTGCTCATGACAACAGATGCAGAACCACGTTGTTTTAGGTTGCACAATCTCAACACTACACTCCACGGGTGTTGGTGGATTTGCAACAACCCATCAATTTTTATTCCTCCACTGCACTACTCTGCTATGTTGTAATGAGGAACGACCTTCAAGTTTAAATCAACTGCATGAATATATGGATGGATAGGTGGACCATATATGGAAAACAAAATTCATATGAACAGGCACTGTCTAGGTGGATTTCCTTTTTATGCAAATCTCCAAAAAAAAGTTTCAATGCATATTTTGTATAACAGTGAATTGCAACAACCACACCATGCAATGGTCAACGCATTAACACATCTAAGTATGAAACACATATAAACCCACAACTACAACTAATCTAAAGGCAGATCTTTCAACACAAAATTTGTAGGGCTTCCAACTATGGCAGCATTCTAGTATTTGTAATCTTCCAAGCTCTGCTAACTCTTAGTTAATGGTGTAAAACTAAAGGGGATTGAGTTAGTGAGCTTGGGGACCAAACAGAAGAATTTATAGCCAAGCTTCCATCAAGCTTCTGATGGCTATGTGTCAAGTGTTTCATAGATCATGGTAGAGAACTGTAGAGGGAGTAATGAACCATGCTAGGATATCCCAATAAGAAATTAATTAACTGAAGATAGTTTCTGTAAATTAAGGAAAGTTAATGCAGTTGTTTTCTAGAATTTTTGGAATGGGTGGCAGATGGTTTCCTAATCATCGGAGCCGTTAAGGGAGCTGACTCGCTGCAGTTACGAGAGCTAAAATTCTCCCACTTGGTCCATACTTCCAATCGTATTCTCTCATCTTAAAACCCATTGATAATCTGTATTAAGTAACAGATACATGAATCATAGTGATAAGCCCTCTAATGATGAGTATTATCTTCCATGTATTACTATGTATTTATTTCTATTATAACTTATGTGACAACAATTTCTTAATGAATAAGCCCTCTGTTTATTCTTGGTCCTACACATATAAATTTTCTCAAATCAAATTAAGGTGCACATAAATATGAGAAAAACATCACAATAATTAAGAATTTCATTAAAATAACATTGTCCATACCATGAGAAACTACATAATGGAACCATGTCCCATATTCATTACATGATCCTTGAATTTAAATGGTGGCATGCCCTTAGTCAAAGGATCAGCAATCAACATTCCCTTATAGCTAAATACTTAATGTCGATGTGTTTATTTCGACTCCCACTTTTGTTGTTTTTCGCCATAAAAATAACAACTGAATTGTCGCAATATATTCTCAATGGCTTAGAGATAGAATCCATAATTCTAAGCCCATAAATGAAATTCTTAAGCCATACACCATGTAAAGTAGCCTCAAAACAGGAGACAAACTCGGCTTCCATAGTGGAAGTGGCAATCAAGGTTTGCTTGGCACTCCTCCATGATACAGCTCCACCGGCTGTCATAAAAATGTATCCTGATGTTGATTTGTGTGAACCAACACATCCAGTAAAGTCAGAATCTGAGTAGCCAATTACTTCCAAATTGTTCGTCCGTCTATACATAAGCATGTAGTTTTTGGTTCCTTGAAGGTACCTCATTACTTTCTTTGCAGCTCTCCGTGGTCTAAACTTGGATCACTCTGATATCATCCCAACATTCCTACAACAAATGTAATGTCAAGTCTTGTGTAGACCTGAGCATACATTAGGCTTCCGACAGCAAAGGCATATGGAATGTTCTTCATTTGTTTCCTTTCAAAATCATTCTTTGGGCATTGGTTCAAATTGAACCTATCACCCTTCACAATGGGAGCTACACTTAGTGAACAATCCTTCATCCGAAATCTCTATAAAATTTTATTAATATAGGTTTCCTATAGCAGACCCAAGATGCCTCGAAATCTATCTCTATGGATCTTAATGCTAATGACATAAGATGCCTCACCCATATCTTTCATATCGAAATTTTTAGAGAGGAATTGTTTCACCTCATGCAGCAAACCCTTATCATTGGTTGGTAGCAAAATGTCATCCACATATAAAACAAGAAAACAGATTTTACTCCCACTGACTTTTAGGTATATATATTGATCCATAATATTTTCTACAAAACCGAATGAAGAAATTAAATTATGGAATTTCAAATACCATTGGCGGGATGCTTGTTTTAAACCGTACAAGGATTTCTTGAGCTTGCAAACCAATTGCTCACCATCACTAGAGGGAAATCCTTCAGGTTGTTTCATGTAAACCTCGTCCTCTAAATCTCCATTGAGAAATGTTGTTTTCACATCCATTTGTTGCAACTCCAAGTCAAAATGGGCTACTAATGCCATAATAACGCGCAAGGAATCTTTCCTAGATACAAGAGAGAAAGTCTCAGTGTAGTCGATTCCTTCTTTCGGAGTGAATCCCTTAGCAACAAGTCTTTCCTTGTATCTCTCAATGTTGCCCAATTAGTCTTTCTTTGTCTTAACGACGCATTTACATCCAATGGCAACTCAAAAAGATCCCAGACTTCGTTACTCTTTATAGAATTCATCTCTTCCTTCATGGAATCATACCATAATTTTGATTTTTTGCAAC
>APFE031543455.1:16521-47753 GCA_000404065.3 Pinus taeda
ATGTTTACAACTAGGATTGATAGAAACAATGATCTTCTCTTTCTGAATCAATCCATGCACCTGCAATAAGGATATACCAGTAGGAAATAACCCTTTAGCTTCCATAGTTTCCTTCTTTTCTATAAAAATAAAATCTTTGCTAGGCAATGTGACCTGATGAGCTAACTGGCAAGCCTCCATCCACGTGGAAGGGTGTTGAAGTAGAACTTGAGCTTTGATGGCTTCTTTAAGACCGTTGATAAAACATTCCTTGAAGAATGCATCTGTGAGACCCCTAGTGCAGAAGGCTAAGGATTTAAAAGTGGTACTATATTTCTCCATTGTACCCATCTATTCGAGCTTACAGAGACGACCCAAAAAAGAGTCTTCCTGTTCAAGGCGATCTAGGCCCGCCATCACAAAAATATTGGCGAAAAATTGAATTGGTCACAGATCCGTCAATATTGCTCAGAATCCCTATTATAACATGTTTTTAGAAATGGAACCATGATTCTGCATCTGCCCATGTGATAGAAATCCTGATTCAGACACTGGAATTTCAGATCTGCGCTGCTACTCTCCCGGCGTCACCCAAAATTTCTGCAAAAAGAGCTGATATTAAATCAACGATATCTCTCTCATCCGGACTCCGATTCGACTGATTTTTTTTTTGAAATCATTTTTTTTCACAAAGATTCAAGATCTACAATTAGATATTGTAGATCTAGCACCAGGACTTCTAGATCTGCGCCGCAAACTCGCTGTCCTGAAAATTGTCTGCAACCCCACTGATTTTTAAATCAACGATATCTCCTTCATTCGGACTCCGATTCAACTGATTTTTTTTTTGAATTTGGGTATTTTTTCACAAGGAATAAAGATCTACAATTATATTCTATAGATCTGGCACCAAAACGTATAGATCTGATCTGCAAATTCGCCACCCAAAAAATCCCTGCAAAAAATAAAAAAATTCTCCACGGTTTGCCAAAGAAAGTGCTCTGATACCACTTGTTGTAGCTCTTATACCACTTGTTGTAGATCTAACCTAGAAATATATGATAACAAAAATAACCCAAGAATAACAAGATAGAAATAGATAGAAATGCTTCTTTATTATCAAACCCTTAAGGTATGGCAACACCATACATTCACTCCTTAAGGAAGGAGAATACTCCACAACCATATGCTTGTGCATACAAGACTACTTCTCTTCATGTCTCTCCATGTGGAGTCTCTAGCCTCTATATAGGCCTCATACATACAATACCATGCATCATTACCATGGTTTCCTCATATCATCAACTAATACCATGGGCTCCTTACATTATTATTAATTACTTGTGGTCCCTTACATGACATGGGTTAACCACCTTATTTATTACTATGGCTCATCCCATTATTACATTATTACCTTGGGTACCTCCCTCGGTACCCCATATTACCCCCCCTGGGTATATAACAGCAACTCATGCCTTGTGAAAAGGACTCATGATCATTTTCGACTCCAATGTTGTAGTCATATTCTTACAGATACACAACATAATCATTAGGAATTGCTGATATCTTTGGTCTAATAGATCTTGTTAATGTTGTACCATCATCTTCCTGAGAAGTATGTGGTTCAACTCGTTGTTTAAAAGTTCTTGGAAACTCTTGAACTACCTGATCTACTAGAATGTTGTCAGCAGCGTGTGGAACTTCAACAATTGGTTGTTCAACACCAATTTGTACTTGAGGGGTGCTGTGAACAATAACCACTTTATCATTTGAGGTGGAAGGTTGAGATTCTAAATGATCCTTCTCAGAAATTATGTTCCTCGTTTGATCACTCCCACTGATCAAGTCATTTTCAAGAAACTTTGCATTTCTTGATTCCACAATCCTAGTGTTGTGAGATGGACAATAAAATCTGAAACCTTTAGACCTTTCATCATATCCAATGAAATACCCACTAATGGTCCTTGGGTCCAGCTTCTTCTCTTGTGGATTATAAATTCTCACTTCAGACAAGCATCCTCAAACACGCATATGTCGCAAACTCAGTTTCCAACCTTTCCATAATTCAAATGGAGTTTTAGGAACAACCTTGGTTGGAACTTGGTTTAATATATACACTTCCATCTTAAGTGCTTATGTCCACAAGGATTTAGGAAGATTGGAGATGCTAAGCATACTCTGCACCATGTACAAAAATGTTCGTTTTCTTCTTTCTTCTACACCATTCTGGTTGGGTGAACGAGGCATGGTGTATTAGGCAACAATCCCATGCTCTTGAAGAAATTTTGCGAATGGCCCAGGTGCTTGTCCATCTTCTGTGTGTCTACCATAATATTCTCCACCTCTATTTGATCTCATGATCTTAATTTGCTTCCTGCATTATTTCTCTACTTCAACCTTAAAGATCTTAAAGGCATCTAATGCTTCGCTTTTTTTATGAAGCATGTAGAGATACATATATTGTAAGTAATCATCTATAAAGGAGATGAAGTATCTTTGACCATGTGAGTCCATGGCTGGACTACATATATCAATATGTATGATCTCTAATATGTCTAAACTCCTATTGACACCTTTCTTTGATTTTTTGGTCTGCTTTCCCTTTATGCAGTCCACACAAGTCTCAAAATCAGTGAAATCCAGAGTATTAAGTACCCCTTCATTTACCAATCTTTTAATTCTTTCTATGGAGATATGACCTAGTCTCTGGTGCCATAATTTAGAGGAATCTTCATTAATAACACATCTTTTAGTGCCAGTGTGAACATGCATTGAATCATAACTGACATTGTGTTGTAAACTAATGCAGTCAAGACCACTAGACAAAATACCATTTCCAACATAATCAGATTTATAAAATAAACTGAAGGATGTTTCTGAAAAGTTAAAGGAATATCCAAAAGGTACAAGCCTTGAAACTAAAATCAAGTTTCTAGAAAAACTTGGAACATAAAATGTCTTTTCTAATTCTAAAACAAATTCTCTACTTAAAGTTAAATAGCATGTTCCTATAGCTTCCACATGCGAGCCCATCTTGTTTCCTGATAAGATGCTTTGCTCACTTCCCACTTTCTTCCTTAGGTTTTGCAAACCCTGTAAGGAATTAAAAATGTGAATTATTGATCCAGAATCAATCCACCATGTGTTAATATTGACATTAACCATATTAGATTCATAACAAACAAACGAGATTGCATTACCTTTGTCCACAAGCCATTTCTGAAATTTGGCGCATTCCTTCTTCATGTGTCCTTTCTTTTTACAAAGGAAACACTTGGAATCCTTCTTGATATTGGCTTGGGGAGGTACTTTACCTTTCCCTCTTCGATTGGCTTGACATTTTCCCTTTCCATGCGTTGCCAACATTGCACTTTATCCCAGTTCCATCATCACTCTCTTCCTCTTGAACACACTTGGTCATGAGTTCATTAATTGACCATTTATCCTTATGTGTGTTGTATGAGATTTTGAAGGGTCCATATTGGTGCGGAAGGGTGTTTAGAATGTAGTGCACCAAGAAAGACTCTGATATTTCAACCTTGAGTTTCTTCAATTGAACCACAGTGTCCCTCATTCGCATGATGTGCTCACGCACACCTTTCACACAGGTGAGCCTCAGGGATGAGAACTTCATGATTATGGTGCTTTCTAGTTCCTTGTCAGAAGTGGAAAATTGGTCATCAATGGCTTTTAGCAAGTCTCAGACCTTTTCATGCTAATCAATGGAACCACGAATTCCAGCTGAAATTTTAGTCTTAATGAACATCATGCTTAGACGATTAGATCTCTCCCATCGTTCATAAAGCGTGATGTCTGCTATAGTGTTGGTATTAGTAAGTGCTGGTGGTTCATCTTTCCTAATAGCATAGTCTATGTCCATCCACCCCAAATGAAGGAGAACTCTCTCCTTCTAGACCTTATCATTATCTCCCTTAAGTTCAGGGATATCAGAACAAATTTTAGAGAGGTTTGCAGGTTGGACAACTACATAAAATTAAAGATCATATGCTTATGTTAAATTTGAGGCCTAAATGCTCCCGATCGAGATGAGGAGTAGGGTAGGTAAGAACAATAGGAGTAATCATTACAAAGGGAGGGTAGCCAGATGTGACTACAGGGAAGAGGTAGCCCTTCCAACAAAAACAATGAGTAATTGAACAGCTCAAGTTTCAAGAAACCGGAGTGGGGGTGGTGGATTGCAAATGAGTAGCAGGAGTGGCGGTAGTAGAGGTAGAGCGAGGAAGGTAATGAAGAGCAATTATATGAAGATGGCAGTGGGTATAGGTAAGCTCATTTCGAACGAGGCGAAGAAGGAGCTGAATGGGATATAACCAGGAGAAGCCATCAGGGAGGTCTGCATCTTCGGGTATGTGAAATCTGTGAACTCTGTCTCCTTATTATATATCACAGTAGAAAGAATGGATATGTTTAGTCATTGTGAAACCCGGGATGATGATAAATGTGACCGTCCCGCTGCAATTCACGGAGATGGTCTTATGGGACCGCCCCGGGTGGGAAATCATGATAAAAAGGGAAACTGTAATAGTGAGCACAGTCAGAGAAATTATGAGGAAAATCGAGACAAATATCCCCAGGCATGAGAAGAGGTGAAGTCTGGTAATGGGGACTTGAAGATTATGCCAATAGCCCATCATTTGGTTCGCATGACAAAGGGCCTAATAGATCTTTTGTATCCAGAGACGGGAGAGTAGTGCCAGACTCAAAGAAATGGGATTGCAGTAGAAGCAGAAGAATTACCAAAGGCAATTTGGTAAGTGAAGACGACGATGAGAACCTAAAAAAACTAACACCTGTGATTGATGAATGTCTACAGGTGAGGGCAAGAAAAGAGATGGCGTGATGGGGCCGAGGAAGAGGACAAGGAGGCTGGGGCCGCCCAAGGCAAGGGAACCTGGGTGGTAGGCCAACAGAAGCAACAGATAATCAGCGTAGAGGAAGAAGATCGACCCTGACAGCGGTTCAGGAAGCAGCTCGAGCTTACCAGGAAGGCATGGATGAGGATATTCGTCGTATCATCCAAAATATGGAATCCAATGTTTTGGAGGAACAGTCAGATTCAGAGATAGAAGAATGGGCAGAAGTGGTTACAGATCTAGGAAACACAAGGGGAAGGCTGACCCTGTATAGACAGTCTCTACATATTTACTAGGTCCTAAAATGTCTCCTGGCAAAAGCACTAGAATAGGTTGCAAAGGAAATGATGGAAATCGCTAATAGGGTGCCAAACTTGCAGAAGGAAATGAAGAATTTCCAAGTCATCATGATCAACCAGAATAACAAGTTGGAGGAGATGTCTCAATTACTGTCCAGGATGGCTGGCAATGGCCCTAGCCAGGAAGAACAAACGAATATCCCCATGGATACAGACCAGCACATGGGAACCAGAAAGGAATGAGCTTCTTGAGGATCTATTAGAGTTTTTTGGAATTTCTCCTTTTTACAGTTGCATGCGAACTAGTAGCTTAATAAGTAGTTTCAGCTGTATAGTGCATATAACCAATATGGAAAGACTTGTCAAGTTTTGTTTTTGGAACGCTTATAGCAAATTAAGGTGGCCAACAGACCCGGTTTCCCTTCGGGGTAGGTTGAGGCCACCAAAACGATATGTCCGGTTTCCTTGTTTAGCATAAATAGAAAAGAATGGTACTACCTTTACTTACAAAAAATAAATTTGAGGCCTAAAAAAAATTTCATGCTTTACCAATGTAAATCATACTTAAAATTGAATCTATTGACATAAAACTTTCTTGTGGGCTAAATTTTCAATTCAATCAGATTCAATTATTCTTTATGATAGAATTTATCAAATTATTCACTTAATTCATAATTCTAAAGGATATATTATGATTATAATTCGATATAAATTCTATCTTAGATTTGAACATTATGATAAAACTATTAATTCATAATTCTTGTGGGTAAGTTATGAATATAAATTCTTGTGGGATAAAATTTATTATATTTAGTATGATTAATTACAATTAATGCCTAAATAATGTTTATGTGATCCTAATCTATCATAATATATAATATTATTTAATTAGAGATGTTGTGGCTATTCTCTAATCAATTAAAATTATATGGATCACTAGACATTATTTCTTACATAAATTGCATAAACAAAACTATACACAGTACTTCACATTTCATGTTACGTGAAATGGCGTATTCACAGTTTAATATGAAGCAATTAAAAATTATGGAAAGCAAAAACACTCACCTCTTAAAATTTACTTATAAGATTATAAACTAATCTTTAACCACAGTAAAAAACAATGTTTCGTGAAAGGAATAAGTCAAAATGACATCTTAAATAAACTCCATATCACTGTTTCTTGTAAAAACAAAAAGGCTTCAGTTCGAAGTAAGTGTAAAGGTAAGCATGAATATAACCAGAACTGTAAGTGACAGAGTATGAGCAAGAACTGCCATAAATATCAGCATTACTGTAAACAACGACAATAATTCCTCGCAAAATAAAATAAAATTAAATCACTGCTTCATGCAAATTAAAAATATGAGGACAGTTATAAATTTGCACAACAATTACACCAAGGCAGAGATAAAATTGACTTTGATACCAAATGAAAGCATAAATAACGATTCTATAACAATCGAAAACTAACTTTAATGTGGAATAAACTTTAATGCCCAAGAAAAATACCTCCAGCGATTGATACTAAACACACTTCAAAACCAAACTTTCTGCTAAGCTTGAGGCAGTCCCTTCTTTTTATAGATAACCAGTGCTCACGACAACAGACGCAGAACGACGTTGTTTTAGGCTCCACAATCTCAACACTACGCTCCACGACTATGGGTGGATTCACAGCAACCCATCGTTGTTTATTCCTCTGCTGCATTACTCCACTATGTTTTAACAAGGAACGAACTTCAAGTTTAAATCAGGCGCGTTAATGTATGGATGGATGGGTGGATCATATATGGAAAACGAAATTCATATGAACAGGCGTTGTCTAGGTGGATTTCCTGTTTATGGAGATTTCCAAAAAAAAGTTTCAACACAGAGTTTGTATAACAGTGAATTGCAACAGCCATGCAATGGTCAACGCATTAACACATCTCAGTATGAAATGCATATAAACCCACAACTGCAACTACTCTAAACGCAGAGCTTTCAATGTAGAATTTGTAGGGCTACCAACTATGGCAGCATCCCAGTATATGTAATTTTCCAAGCTCTGCTTGCTCTTACTTGATGGTGTAAAACTGAAGGAGCTTTCAATGTAGTTTGTAGGGCTACCAACTATGGCAGCAAGTATATGTAATTTTCCAAGCTCTGCTTGCTCTTTTGATGGTGTAAAACTCAAGTGTTCCACAGATCATGATAGAGAACTGCAGAGGAAGTAATGGACCACTCCCAGAGCTCCCAACAAAAAATTAATTAACTAAAATAGTTTCTGTAAATTAAAAAAAATTACTACAATGGTTTTCCAAAATTTTTGGAATGTGCAGCAGATGGTTTCCTAATCATCGAAGTGGTTAAGGGAGCCGACTCGCGGGAGTTACAGAGCTAACATTCCACTACTTGTTTATGTTCATGTTCATGGAGGAGGTTTCTGCCTCGAATCCGCTGCTTCACCATTATTTACAAGTATCTTAATAAATTCGCTTCCGAGGCCAAGGTGAGACATATATGAATTGTATTGCTCAATATATGAATTGTATTGTTTTTATTGAAGAAATAATTATAAAATATCATAACAAGCTTAAAAACGCTCATTTTATAATTTCCGTTTTCAACTATAGTTACGAATCGTTATGGTTTTGTTCAGACTTAATATTTTGTAGTCCAATAATTAGATTGAATTATTACAAAATATTATGATGGTATTGTATGTTTTTTTATAATTTTAATTTTTATTATATTGATTTTAAATTTATTGTATTGAAAATGAATAAATTTATTCCTGTGCTGTAAATGGTGAAATTAGATTATTTGAGTATTGATTTAAGATTTACATAAGTTGTTTTTTTGTTTTTGCATAATATACTTTTTTTAAGTAAATTATTTTATAAATTAAATTTTAAAAAATATTATTAATAATAAATATTTAATATTTATTAAAGTAAATTATTTTAATGATGATGATGATGATTAAGGTCTATTAATAGTAATGTATTTTATTAGACTTTAAGAAATAAAAAAATTAAGTGCCATTTTTCAAAATTTTGTTCTTCAAAATTTTGTTTTTATGATCAAAGAGAAGGGAAAGAAGCGCTCCAAGATCGCTATAGTTGGGTTGGCTTAATAAGTCAAGAAGATTGGAAGTGTGGAAGATGTTAGGAAATTGAGAGTGAATGTGAGTAAGAGTTGGGCAGTGTAAAAGGAAGTGCTTTTCATCATCCACTATTTTATTATGATAATCATTTTATCAACAATTAAAATTTTATGTGATTGATGCAGAATTGTTGCTTCCCATTTCACCATATCTATTATCCAAGCCTTGTTCAATACGACAGAAAGCAATCACATCCATCTTGTTTAATCAATATTGATACTTATAATCTTGAATCATGGCTTTATAAGCTTCCCAACTTAAAAGTTCTTCAAACCCATACAACATAACATCCCACAAAACTTTGAATAACATCTTACAGACAAAAAATCATAATTTTTATTAAAAAAATAAAAATATTTAATAAATAAAAATTATATATATATGATTCCTTTACCTCTAAAATTTAAATTCATGATAATTTATTTTACATTATAATATATTTCTCTTTCTCCTTACTCCACTCTCTTTTTTCCATATAATTTTTAATATTCTCTTACTCTTTTTATTATTTAATTCCTTAATCACTAATTTTTCTAAAAATATATATATATATATCTTCAAAAACATCGTCCAAAAAATACAAAATCCTTAACAGAGTCATTCGCGATCTTTCAAAATAACCCCCTTCATTTTTTTCCATTTTTTTATACATCAATCCAACTTCGTCGCTAGTTTCAACACCTTTTTAGGAAACCAAAAGAATAAAAAAAAAACTCTGAATAAATAACTTTGTGCCACATAATCCAATCAAATCGCTCGACAAATAATTATTATGAAAATTTAGTACTTCCACGTCATGCTAACTTCTCGACGGCAACGGCTCGAACTCGATTATGCCTCACAACAATGGTAGCAAACGAGAAATGACACGACTACGGCTCACTTTAAAACGACGGCGGGCTCAACTCTTCCACTCTCCCTAGGAGATCACAAATATGCTCTTCGGGGTTTGATACTTTTCTTTCTCTACCCATCATAAAGAAACTCTAATCGGACAGATGTCATGGCCATGCGAAATATCTGTGTAATTGTAATTGGACAGATGTCAAGCTTATAGGAAAATGGTATATGAAAAATTGAGGTTTATTGATTTTTTTTTTAAAAGGTGGAAAAATCTATCAAATTTAGTTGTCAAACCAACAGTGAAGACACCATTTTTCGTTGCTATCCGCGAATGTTGGTTGATGCATCATTGTTATCTAGGAAAACCACGCCACCTGGAACAACCCCTCAGGTGGTCCCCAAGAGAGCAGGCTCTCACTCCTGCCAGATGCCTCCAGGTCCTGGGTCGTTAACCTGTTTCCTTACGTTCGAGGAAGACAAGCTCTTAGCCAAGCAGAAGCAATTTTAGGGCATACTCCAAGCCGTGAGGTTTATTGATTAAAAAGAAAACCTATCCACCTAATTATTGTATTTTTTTAAATTAATATTTTATATTATTAAATAAATTTAAAAGCACAAGAATTTCTTTATAATTTTTTTAGGATACAAAAGTACTCATACACTAGAACTTTACTAAGTAAATTTTAATCCAAAAAGAAACCATATTACTAAATCCAAATTACAAAAAATTACAAAACATCTTTTCCTCCGCTGTCGTAATCGTATATAACATAAAATTAAAAGTTAACAAGCATTTACATCATTCAAATTCAGAAGAAGATATGGGAGCAGGTCCCTGACACTCAATCTTGGAGGTGCAACAATGTCAGAGTCACATTGTATGTGTCCCTCTACATGGGCTAGCCTTGCATCCAACCTATCCAAGGTGAAGCACTAGTTCCTTAACATCCTCTTGGTGTCCTCTAAAGAAGAAAACACATTATACCTTTCAACCTATTTAACCTTCAAGACTAAGCCCACCAAACTCTTCATATACCAGTGCAAAGCTACAAAGTTCAAGTACTGCTTCTTCCATTCCCTAGTGTGACCAAGGTTTGGTACCTAAGAAAATACCTCATTCATGATTTCAGAGTCAGAGTGGGCTTACCTTTCCACTCTAGCTTGAGTTCCCAACTTATGAATTTCTCTCCTTGTCTTCAGAGGGAGAACATTGAAATAGGTAGCAACAAAATCGTGAGCAAAAAGCCTCACTCTTTGTTGACCTTGCATGTTGCTTCCCCCACCCTACTTGCAATGCATGCATTACCTAGGTGGCATGGTTGCAAAAAGGCGGTCACACATGTAGAAACTTCTATACGACCACGACTTGCAAAGAACGGTTGCAAAAAGGGGGTCACACATGTAGAAACTTCTATAACGACCACGACTTGAAAATAAATAGGAAAAAGACCTAACCATGACACTTCTAGGGCTTTGGCCCCACCCAACATAATTGTCACAAAAAATTATCAATCAAACCACGCCAATGGAAAGACACCTCAACTCAAACCGCACTAAAATGGTTACCCCGGTGGTAGAGCCAACAAGCTTAGAATAATTACCAAATACAGAGCGACATATTTCTCTGAAGGCAAGTTTTGCAGTATACATCTAAAACTGAATAATACCAAGAAAGCAAAAAGACTCTCTACCAACTAACAATTTTCTTCATGAGAAACCTCTTACTAGAACACAAAACAATCTCACACATACCATAATAAATCTCTCTCAACTCAAGTAACAATATATCCCATTTAAGATAGAGAGAACAAACTCATGCATTGCCCACACCCCACCAAATCCTCAAACTAGTTTACAGAGAAACAATACAATTAACCCAAAAAAACAAATAAATTATTATTATATTATTATTATTTTGTCTTAAATTTTATATAACATATAATTTTATATTTTTATTTACATTTTTCACATTTTTATTTTTATTTTGAATTTTTCTAAATTATATATAAATAATTTAATATATAATAATATATTATATATATATATTAAAATATATATATATGTGTGTGTGTGTGTGTTTTGTTCGGGTGGTGTTTTATATTATTAAATATTAATTATGTTAAAGATTTTTCAAAGAAAAATATTAGATATAGGATTAATATAAAAGACGAAATTACCGATTTTTCATTTTTTACGAGGGAAAAATAGCATTGAGGGGAGTATTTATGAATGTATTGGGATCAAGCTCTATGGTCATGGCCTCTAAACCTACATTTGGGGCTTCTAACACTATCTTCCTTTCCAAAAAGAGCGTAGTGCTTCATTTAAGGTTTGACTAAAGCAGCTTTCGAAACCATGAAAGACGTTAGACTAGAAATTCACATAAGGTGGAACAAAAAGGACCATTCTTGGTATGCGAAGGAAAAATAAAATAATAGTGGAGAAAATATATATTTGTATTCCATTGAGTTTCATCACTTATTAGGTAATTGGCATATGGTATGGTATTTGGTGCCAAGCATAGAGGTTGTTTATGCATTTGTGAAACAAGACAAGGGATATGGCAAGATACTATATTGTTTCAAAATAATTAATTATAATATAGAGAAAGCTTTATAGAATTATATGAATCTATCATGCAAGACCAGAAGTGAGATAATGTAAGTTTGTTTATTATTATTTATGATTTATATATTATTAGAATTATTGTGATATTTTTGAAACATATTTCAAATCAAAATGTTATATTTTATTAGTCCTTGTCGCTTGCGGAAGTGGACTATAGTAATCGAAATGGTTCTTTGTATTAGTCTTTACCCAAAAATTAAGATCGCAAACCCAAAGTTTTAAGAAAAAATTGTTTTGTACTTTTTAGCTGCCCTATCAAATATTGACAATGTTTTTCAGTGGCCAATGAATATTTTTGACGTTTTATTTGGCCTCTTCCCGAAGCTGAGAGACGCATACCATATGAAAAATATTAGGTTAAAAGAGTGTATTGTCAAAAAAACAAGTTTCAAAAAATTCATGATCAAGTAATGCTAGCATTGGTTGATTGACATTAAATATTTTTGCTAAAAAATAATAGTAACTATTATGAAACCAGCTCAAGAAAGATAGAAAAGATAGATCAATGCCTTAGAATTCAGCCTTTTCGAGGGGGAAACCTCCTTTACATTACATAAATGAACAAGCCTTGGATGATTCACATGACAAAACCTCCTTTCTATATATAGGAATCTAAGGAGTCACAATATAACTTAGCTGACCTAACAATAATAATATAAAGCCACAAAAATAACAATAGAGGGATTCTATGGGGCACAATAATAACAATATGGGGACAACAGGGGCACCACAATATTAATAAGGGATACAACTACAATAGTCATGGGGTAGTCACTAGTATTATAAGGACCCAACAATAACATACTCCACAATACATTTTCGCTGAACTATCCATTCCCTCTTGAACTGCCACCTAATGCCATATCCATTCACTCCTGAACTACCACCTAAATTGTCATGCAAATGTCGTGTCTAAGTTTTCCATGTTATGGTATTTTTGTACCACCATTAATTGGTTTGCACTGCCATCAATTGATCTAAGCCATTTGACCAATATAGACCTCCATCGGTTCATCTCTGCACCTCTCTATTACACCGGTTCATCTTTGCACCTCTCTGTTGCAGCAATTTTCCAGGCTCAAGGGAATGAATGGAGATAGGGACTCTGGGAAGCAGAAAAGGAAGGATCTCCCATGCATCCTGAAAATTTCTTCTAAATTCCAGCTTTAGAAAAAATCTTGAAAATTTCTTTCGAAATCTAACTTCAGAAAAATCCTAAAATTTTCTTCCAAAATCCAGCTTCAGAAAAAATCCTTCCAAAATCCAGCTTCAGAAAAAATCCTTCCAAATTGTAGCTTAAGAAAAAGTGTAAGATTTACTTCATTCTAAACTAAATTCACTAAATCCATTTTGAAATGATGAGAGGACTTGAAATTCTATAAAAACATCTATAATTCACTAAATTCATTTTGAGATAGTGAGAGAATCTATAAAAGCAAGCATGTAATTTTTTTTTGTGTATTTTCTATAGAAAACCTTACCAAGAGACTTGTTGCTATGACTCTACATTAAAAAAAAGTTGTTGCTATGACTTTGCATAAAAAAAAGTTGAATGCTATATCATTCTTTGATTGGATCCTCTATTTTTTTTTTATGTGACACCTCTTTCACAAGTTCTTATAGCTTTGTTCCTAGTGTACTTGGTACAAGCTTTGCCAAATGTTGGGTATCTTCTTTTTTATTGTGCCTTGAACCCATTTTTGCTCACTAAACAATGTCTTTCATTAGTTGAATCATGGAGATTCCCATGATCATGTCCAAACATATGCGTCTTCCTGCGTTGAATGGATTATAATCAGCATAGGTATATACCCTATCAGTAGGCAGACAAGACCTAATTCTAGCGAAGAAGGGGTCTACGTGTAGAGACCTAGACGGAACACCTATCTGCACTGAGATCTACCTTCTGGCATATAGTCAAGATCTAAGTGTTTCTCACTGAGTTACCCATAGATAGGGACAAAGAGGCTTTCTGGTTAGGAGCTTATGAGCCTAGAAGAAGTAACTAAGATGTTTAGATATAGGGAAAAATTTATAACCATATTAAACAAATGAAATTATACCTATTCTTGCGAGGTGATGAAATCTGTGGTGGAACATTTCAATTCAGAATGACACGGATGAGAAGGCCTATCATAAGAAAACTTGGCTTTATTTCCACTAAAATATTTGGGGTGACTGATGGACTAAGAACCCAAATCCTTATTATCTCCAGGTTGAAGCTTTCACCAAAGCTGCTTGCCTCAATGGGAGCTCAGACTATCTATCATGCTATCCAAGGCCTATTTGAGCCCTCTTACACCTTATGGAAATGGCTAATCCAATACAAATCACATTCATCTTCTATGGAATAGGGAAAACAAAAGGAGGAACTATGAATCCCCAAACTGAAAGCTCTGTAATTTTCATTCTTCTAGCATCGCGTTCATGTTCTCTGGAATAGGGAAACAAAAAGGAGGAACTATGAATCCCCAAACTGAAAGTTCTGTAATTTTCATTCTTCTAGCAGCCTAGGATTCAAAGTTATTAGTTTCAGATAATAGTTATCTTGAGAAATTTCTTATGCATCCAAATGTATTAGGCATAGCGCTAGAGGTAGAAAGACATGTGCATCAGTCTGACAATTTCCTTCACTCTCCATTTTAATTTATAAAATTTTTTAAATGATAGGAACAACTATGAGATTGCATGCATCGCATGTGTGAGATTTCTATATTACATAATTTAAGAACATATCAATTGATATAATCAAAGTAGTCCATGTGTTAAGCTTTCACTATTATATAATTTAAAAATATATAAATTGAAACCTTCCTTACCTTTACCATGCTTATGGTGGGAACAAAAGAATGGGCACAGTCGCCAGCTTTTCCTTCAAAGTATCAAATGCGGCAGTCTGCATGTTGGAAGCCCTATTATCACATATATCACAATCACTTAGTTCCTAATCTAGGGCAAGTAAGAGCATGTATAGGGCAGAACAACACTGATAGCTTTCAATGGCAAGCGAGCATTTAACACCCTTATGCTAGTGGAATTGAGCTAACCCTTGCTATTTTCCTCTTACGCTTGTTCAAGTACGAAATACATTTATGACGAGCCTTAGGAATTGCCTTCTGACCTGAGGTGAGGTTAACATGTGCTTTCCTCCGAGAGAGAATGGTAACCTTGCTCTTCCTTGGGGGAAAGGAAGGGGACATGATTATATATCATGACACTAAAATACACTATTGAAAAATATATAAAGAAATCTAAGGGAGGATTAATACAATGGGATACATCGTTATCCAATTAGGAGTCCATATTTTTGAGTCAATTTCATGCTCGAACGATAAGCTCAATGCCTTGTCCATTATGGTTTATAAGATATTATTGTTGCAGAGGAGAGTCTTTTTATTCCCTCCCTTTGGGGTCCCTCACGGGTCTCAAATTCAGCAGAATACCACCTTCTCAGGACTCTAACACTTAGGCTTTTAATTAACGGGCTCCCAGGATAGTTTGTAGCTCCAAATCTCGTCTGGAGTGTCAGTTGTTATCGACAAGACTTGTTTTCTAGAAGTATCAACCAAAAAGGCTAGCACAGCATCCCCTTTGTTTACAAGGCAAACACATTGATTTTGAAACAAAGATAGTTGTGACCTTTCTCATACTGGATGGCTAGAGTGACCACATTGAGTTAATCTGGGGAGAAAATAAGAACTGTAATCCAACTACACTCAATGGCCTGCTTTAATGACTTGGACATTGGCATTTAAAAAACCCAAACAATCATTTAATGTTTTCTTGTTTGAACACTCTCTTGCATTGTAAACAAATTCTGTTATTCCAAAATACGATTAAGTTGGCAGGGACTTGTTGCCTCTGCAGCCACTCTTGTTTCTATAAGTTTTTTCTATAATATTTTCGAGGATATTAGCCAAGGTTTAATAAAGAGAGGAAATTAACATGGATTTTCAGTATTTTTCTTCATATTAACACGATATATGAAGTAAGGAAAAAATAAAACAAAGATATTTTGAGATTCAAATCATGGGTGTAAAGATATTTAGACAACCAAACAATGAAATAAATTTATTTAGTTAGAAAGGCTAAATTTAAACACTTAGTAACCTTAAAAGATAATGATGTTGACATTAGTGTTAATGAGTTTGTCATTTTTGCTCAAAATAATCTCTCTTTTAATTGAGGAAAGTAATAAAAGAATGATTAAAGCTTTGAATATCATAGTGAAAATCCCATTGGCCTTAGGATAGTAAGGAAATCATAAGACTAAGTGTTGATTTAGAAGATATTGCTATTAAAACTACATATAAATACCCTTCAATATCAATAAAGGATGAACAATTTTGTTGACAATGGCTATACATTTCAATTAAATGTGAACAACTTTATAAACCCATAGAAGACAAAGAAAAATATCAAATTAGGGAGTCATGGGTCAGTTTCATATTCAAAACTTGAAAGAAATATCAAATTAAAGAGTCATGGGTCAGTTTCATATTCACAACTTGAAAAAATTGATGAGGTAAATCCATATTCAGATGTGGTTGGCTACTTGGTTCTTGTTGACCTTATGGATGTTCTTAGTAGGGATTTTTTTAATCCATCTAAATGTTTTGACCATAAATATTATGTGAGTGAATGAAATCATTCTATAAATACTATGAGAGAATTGTTGCAAGGGGATATTAGTAACCTTTTTTTAACATAATTGAATGTATCATTTACGTTGCTTTAACATATAAATAAATAAATATAAATAAATTATTGGTATATGAATATAACTTTGATAGTGAGAATAAGAAGTCCATGATGTTCATTCAAAGGGTGATATTTATCCATGATGAATGTCAAGAAATATGTTTTTAGAACAGATCATATATCGAAAAAGTTTTCAAAACTAATGTTGTATGGAAATAGACTTCCTCGTTAACAAGAAGAGTAGGTGGAACAAAATATTTCAAAAGAAGTGATGCCTTTAGAGTCACACATGCTCTTTTTTTTTTCAACTTGGTTTTAAATTGAAAAAACATGAGTCTTGATTAGTGAGTTCTTTAGCTTATGGAAAATTATTGGTATAAAAAATTCAAAGGGTTAAAAAATTTAAAACCTTGTTATGTAGCATTGATATTATAGGTCCTCAAATCAAGAGTATGTTATTAGATATGACTATAATATCTTGGATATCAATGTGATGAGAGAATTATGAAACATTTATCATGGACATATTATCGCGAATTGAATAAATATTAGCAAGTTTTTTTCTTTCTTTCTTTTTTTACTAGAGGAATAAAAAACTAGGTGGGTCTTGTACTATCGTGACACGGGGCTAGTTCTCTTTTCTACCACTATAACCTATATGTGGAGCTCAGGCAAGTGGGGTTCTCATGGGGTTTCAAACAATGACCATTATGTAAGGAGTGCCTTAACAATGCACCTATTTATCAACTATTCTAAGCGTCGTGGAAAATTATACAACAAGTTTGAGGAGGTATATTAGCAAGTTATTTTTAATTGATTTTAAGTTTATAAAACTTATTTTTAAATTCAACATATTGATGTTCTATGTATTTTGTTATAGATGTTATAATAACATTATTTATTCTACTTATCTAGTTGCAAAGGCTATATGAAAATACAAGAGAAAATGGTTAAAATGTTGAATGAAGAGAGCTAGGATGATGTTAGATGTAACTATCTAGACTCAAGCTATACAACAACCCTTAAATATTTTTTTGTTGCTTAAAAAAAATGTATGTTGATTTATTATATTCATTTTATTAGATTGCAGGTTAACTAATTTATATTTTATATACTACTTATACTACTTATGTATTTTTCCCAAAAGATATAAAAAATGATTACTAATGGAGTACTAGAGACCTTTAAATTTTATATTTAAAGTTTAAAAAATGAATAAGACTGTATTCAAAATGCTCAACTTGATGATATCCTTGATCACTATATTTGGAATGGGCTCAACACTATGTAATATGAGGTAGTATTAGGTTATCTGAAAACATTGCAAATCTTGTTCCTAAAAGGGACTATCCTTAACTACTGAAAATATTTCTCATGGTTAGAATATTTAAAAAATTGGTTATGATTGATAGCCTTATACTTGCCAATGATTCAATAAAATTGTTGGATTTGTAAATGTGGCAATGTCATATTGTGGAGATTCAGGTTTTTTTCATTTATGAACACATATAATATTGTTGTTTCAAAAGGAAAGATGATTCAATAAAGCAACTTTATTGGTAAGATATTTAGAATTTATTATTATTATTGTTATTTACATGTTAATAAAATCTTTGTTTATTTATGTTATCTCCACAAGTCTAATATTCATAACTACAATAGTGATCCATATTTGAGCGATATTGAATGAATATATCTTGCATGTTAGGCAATAGATGATACCTATATGATTTTATTTTTATTAATAAAAACTGAGGAAAACATAGTCCATTATTAACTTATAATCTATGGATAGAAAACTAAAGAAATGAGGGCTTCATTTCAAAGGTGTAATGGAATTTTTTTGGTCTCAGAGGCATTATTCAATAGTTCATCCTAATGAAATATTACATAGAAATAGGTGGTTTGTCAAATCACCCCCAAATCATGTTTAATATGGAGAGTAAAGAAGAGAAGCCTCCTTCATCCCCCAATTTCAGTCACTCATGGCTATTGGAAGATGATTATAAAAAGATTGTTGAGGAAACGTAGGAACATCTAGTGACCCCTTCTTCCTCCTCTTGTATATTCCAATTTGCAAAAAATAGTTATGGGGTGAAGGCTTCTATAAGAAAAAAAATTGTTTATTTCAATGAGAAATCTCAAGATGTGCTTAAGAACGCCAAGCTATATAGATCAATATTTTGTATGAAGAAAATTACTTTGGCCTCTTTTTTGAGGAAGACTTATCTTATTTAAGAGCCTTGGAAACCATTTGCCAAAATTTATTGGAAAAGGAAGAGATAGGGTGGTGTTAAAAATGTTGATCTCTTTGGATAAAGAAAGGAAACAATAACAAAACAATGTTCATTGGCATGCAATTCTAAGGAAAAACATGAATACTATTTAGGAAATTAAAACATCAAATAGTAGTTCAGTTTTCTCATTCAAAGAAAAGGAAGAAGGATTATGGAATTTCAAATCTGCTTTAACAAGGATTATGGCATTTCATATATGTTTTTAAAGAACCAACTGGATGTCCCATTCAAGAAATTCTTTAGATCCTCTCAAAATTCCCCTTATTTATTTTCGATGATATGATAATGGAGGAAACTGTCTAGACTACACTTGCATCCAACCAAAAAGGGGAGAACCTTATTCTATATGGCCTATAAGTCAAGTTTTGTTTGGGGTTATTCAACCTCATAAAATAATATTTGCTAAAGGTTGTTAGAAAATAAAAAAATATCTAGGAAAATGCTAAACACTTTTAATTCTACTTTCATAACATCAATGCCCAAGAAGCAAGAAGGGGAATCCTTTAATGATTACAGGTTGATTTCATGTTGCAATGTGATTTACAATCCAATGGCTAAGATTATAGTTATAAGGCCTAAACCCATCCTTCCCAAAGTAATCTCAGAGGAACAATTTACTTATCTTCAACATCGACAAATTCGTGATGTAGTAGTTATTGTGCAAGAAGATATACACATTGTGAAAATGTCCAATCAATTACTAACGATTATTAAAAATAGTTTATTAAAAGTGTATGATAAAGTAATTGTACCTTCTTACAACTACCTCTTCTGTAGATGGGTATGAATATTTTTTAGTTAAATAGATTATGGGTTTCATTCAATTAGCCTCTTTCATTGTGCTCATCAATGGGACCCCTTCCAGGATTTTTTGATCCTTGAGGGGATTAAGGAAGGGTTCCCCCCTCTCCCCTTTTCTTTTCCTCTTAGTGGTTGAGGTCCTAAGAATATTGATGGAAGATGCTAGAGTAAGAGGGGATCTCAAAAGTATTATGGTTTTTCCTTAAGATAATATCACTCACATCCTTTTTGTGGATGACATCCTACTATTCAGATTAGAGTTGGGCGAGGGATATAAAATCCTTGAAAGCCATTACAAAATTGTTCTAGAAAGCGATAGGTATGGATATTAACATTGGGAATTCTTACCTAATTCTTGATGGCCTGTCAAAAAACTTACTTCAGTACATGGATATCTTCTTTCCTTTCCATAAAAAAGATTTGGATACATGCTTCAAGTATCTTAGGTTTTTTCTTAAGCCAAATGCCTTCAAATTCATTTATAAGCTATTGTTGGTGAAAAAAATGGAAGCATGTATTTCCCTATGGGTCAATAGATTATTGTCAAGGGGGGGCCATCTAATATTGCTCAAATCAACAATATAAAGTATCCTTGTATATTGGAAATCAATCACGAGTATGCCTAAAGGAATTCTTATCCATTTCTTATGGACAACATCTTAGTAATCAAGGGGAATTCCTCTTACGAAATGGAGTCATATATAGCTACTCCAAATAAATTGGGGTTATGGGGCCTCAAAAATGTATTTATTTAGAAAATATTTAGCAACTAGAAGCATGAGGCTCCCTCATAACTTCTCCTTATGAAGGGTAATTCTCTCTAAGTATATCAAATATCCCCTGATGAAGGAATGGTATCGATAGAAAAGGAAATCGACCAAAGGTTCATTCATTTGGAAAGCATTGGTGGATGCTTTCCCTTTAGTTGGCTCTTGGATGGTCTAGAGAGTGGGGAATAACTGAAAGGTCAAATTCAGTGAGGATTGCTAGATAGGAGGTAGAAGGTGATTACCAGCTATAAACCCTAATTAGCTCTCTCCATGCGGAAGTTTTTTTTCATTAACGAGTGCCAAAGTGTAGTCCCCAAGCAAAGCACAGGTCGAGGTGGAATTCTGAGTAAGATGGAGGTTTTGAAGGCCTAGAAGATGCAATGGGGCACAACTATATGCGGAAGATCATATCCAATTATATTAGACTAAATGAGGAAGAATGGGACGTTTTATTCTAGTAAAAAAAGCTAGTTTCGATAGAATACATGGCTAAATTGCGTTATTCAACCCATTTCAAAGCTCAATTCTCAGGGGAAAAGAAATGGTCGTGGAGGCTCCTTTTGAAACTCAGTGTTCCCCTAATGTGCAAAATTGCCATATCAATATCTATGAAAAAGACTATTGATGTGAAATAATGGTTTAAGATAGAGTTGGGTTGGCCCAAATTGATGCACCTCATGCAAAGTTTTGGATGAAATTATTTTTCACTTATTTGTTTTATGTCATTATGTCATTATAAAGCTCGTATTCAACCAAAAATCTTCTAGGATAAAGTAGGACTTGGATGATGCAAGTGGAGCTAGTATTTAGACAAAAATCTTCTAGGATAAAACAAGACTTAGATGATGCAAGTGGAGCAAGTATTTAAACAAAAATCTTCTTGAAAGAAGCAAGACTTGGATAAGCATTATTGTAGAAAAAGCTTCATAATGGATCATTCAATCACTAGATCATTCAAACAGTTTGATGCTTTTCCATGTTTATTGGTATATGGATTATGGCGGGCCCAAAATTCTAGTAATTTTAAAAATAAAGAAATTATCTAAGAAATAATAACTAAAATGATAATTAAACTTACCAAAGAACGTAAAAATAGATTCAAAAACCAAAAATTTCAATTATACCAATATTAAATTATCATATTCTTTAAAAATATTTAAATAAATTTACCTAAAATCATATATATATATATAACAAATTGTTTTTTAAGTGCAACAATTTTTTCTATAAAAATATTTTCCTTAAATTTTTATAACCATGCATACAACAAAATTATAAAGAAAATTAAATATTATACTATATATTGAACTTATTTTAATACTTATAAAATTTTGATGCCTAATCCTTTCAAGAAAATATAGACCTTTACTCCATAATTCTCACACCATCTTATTAGTGAAAGTTCCATTTTAATCAATCCGACTTTCATTTTGTTTAGTGGATTCAGATATCCACATGCTAAAAAACAGTTAGTTAGTTAAGTTTTCTGGAAACATATAGCAAATCCAGAGCTAAAAATGCGTGGGTGAATTCAAATTCTCAACCCGTGATAGAAGGAGAAAAAACACACATCTGCGCAGCAAGCCGAACTTTCTAGCAATACTTTGCGCTAATAAAAGATAAGACTAACCGAAGGATAAGACTAACCGGTGTTAGGTTTATCAGAAGGTTTTTTTTAAGTTAATTATAATTAGAGTAGTTTAATGAGGGTTATAGCCGTTAAGTCTCAGAATTTTGGCTGTATTATAAGTTTTTGATGTTGTTGAATTTATTTCTACCATAAAAAAATTTTAAAAATTCCTATATTCAAATTAAAAAAAATTAAAATAATTAAATTCAGGTTAAAAATAACTTTCAAATCAAAAATTCGACCTAGGTAAACTAGATCATTAGAATTTAGTGCGCGCGGGCACGCACACACGCCAGTAATAATGCTTGTATATTCAATCTGTTATGTCACAATACTTAGTTGTGCGGTTATTTTGGAATATAATTTTTAGAATTTTAATTTAATTATCAATAGATTTAACTTCCATAAAATATTTTAAAAGGTTATATTGATGATGAATAATGGTTGAAAAAGGTAATATAAATAATTTATTTTATTTTTAAAATAAAAAATTAAATAAATATTATAATTTTAATTGTATATGGGCATAATGATTAAGAGCATGTGTATCTTAGTTAGTAGGTTCAAAACCAAAGATATAGAGTATATATGTTTTGTTAGCAATCAAATCTTTAACATCATGGAAACAATCAGAGAACATGGAGGATGAACCTGAAATTCTATCCTCTTTGCTATCGATCCACGGAGCATAAACCATGACAAACACTCGACAGAGACCACACAGAGACTAAGTATTCACCAACCAGTGTATAATCAACTGAGACCCATTGCTGGAGGAGATGACAAAAAACTATCACCCCAATCATGTAGGAGATGAGAAACAGCTGTAACGTTTTCCAGAAGATTGAAAAGAGAGTCGTCACTTCAAAATAAGTGCAATAAAGTCAGCAAAAACAGAGACATTAATTTCAACATCTGAATAATAATGATGACACCCACATTTCTTCAATATTTGCTCCTTGTTATCATATGAAAAGATTCTGTGTGGGGTGAAAAGATTCTGTGTGGGGTTATTTCACTGATGGGAGGAGAAGGAATTGTGTGTGGGTTTCTTGCACAGTTCGTAGGAGGAGGAATGTATAAAGTCAGAAATGCGTTTCAACATGGGAAAGGCATTCCTCAGATTTCAGGAAAAGATGAAACACGTGGCCTTTGCCTTCCGTCACAACCTCGGTATGTTTGCCCATCTTCTTTAATACAAAACTATGTAGTCTAACTCGGCTGAGGAGTTGCTCTGAAAGTTATGGAAATTTTGGTCATATTTAGAGAAAATCTGGTAAGGATTTTTGTAAATCCAAGTTATAGTTATTAAACTTCTAAATTTTAGGTTTCCTAGACCTTTTTGATTGTGCTGAATCCATTTCCACCAAAAACACGATTCAAACACTGCCCCAACAAGATTATTTTTTTTATTTTTTATTTTTTTTTATTTTATTTTTATTTTTATTTTATTTTTATTTTTTTTATCTAGATTCCGACCACTTTTGACCTCTGGGCAATTCCTCTACCTTGCTAGACGACTCCCACCCCGATTTCTCAAAAAAACCCTTCTCTGCAACAAATACAAGAATTCATTCGTACACGAGAGCGGTGGGAGTTATTTTGGGTTATTAGTCTTTCCAAGGCAATATATTGATTTATTTGTTAATTAAGGGGTCTATCCAAGTGAATTGGAATTAGGAGTTAGTGATTCACGTTTAATTTAAATTTATGAGATTTGTTTGTTAGGAGTCGAGTGTTCAATAATTTGATGTTTAAACAGGGTGAATAAATTAAAAGAATAATGAGTTACAAGTTTAATATTTGTTTTTTTTTGTTATATTTTTTGGGGTAAATATTTTGTATTGTCTGAAAACATGGACTATATACTAAGTCATGGAGTTTTTGTTGGTTTGTTACTAGGAAAGCCAGACCAAACCCACAAACTCAACCTTTTTAGAAGAGTGGAGGACATATTTATGCTTATTCATAAAAGACTAAAAACTAAAAACTAGGCCACATAGGCTAAATTATAGACTGAGAAATATAGACAAAGAGCATGAAAGAATAAGATAGAAAGAGATCAATCAAGGAGATTTGCCCTGCTTAGCTATGGGCCATCATCTTGCTTGATGGGAGAGTCATTAAAGGATTTCCATGAGAAGGAAATATGTGAAACTGATGATACATATCCCTAACTGGCCAACTAATATGCTATTTTATTTCCAGTTCTTTTGATGTGAGTAGGGATGTTCACCAGAATGGAAGGAAGGAGCAATTCTACTTGTATGAGTAGGCTTTTCAACTCTCCAATTACAAGATATTTTGTTGATTTGGGTGTCATGTAGGATCTTGTAGATCATGTTTATAACAAGTTGAGGATCTCCCTCCACCATAAGTTTGGTGTAGCCTTAAGTCTAGGAAATCAATAGTCCCTCTTCCCCGGATTTCAATTATATTATGTTTTTATTTCTTATCCCGTAAAACCTAAATAAATGTAGATAAGGGATTTGAAATGATCCCTAAAGATACCTCCATTTATCACCTCATCTATATAACATTTTGAAGTTCCATCAAAATTAAGCTTTAGAAAATTAGGGGCAGGAGGGTATAGGCATTGTAGTATGGCAATGAAAGGGGGAAATCACTACTCCTATAGTAGGGAACCAACTCTGAAGTAGCAACGCCTCCTCATTTGTGGCTTTCCATTCTTGATTTGAGTAGGGCTACACAACAATTGATTCCTTTACATTATTTTCAACTATGATCCAAAGAGAGTAAAGAGAGAGGGAGCAATTATTGAATATGTTATCATTCCTCTCTTTCCAAGTAGCCCAAAGGAGCAAGCCCAGAAGGAGAGTCCATATGCAGTTAAAATAGGATTATTAAAAGCTTGAGCCTCCAATTTTTAATGATTTGAGGGATACTGGATAGATCATAATCTTATCTCTTCATGCTAGCTTCTAGATCGATCCATTGATGATTGGAATAGGGCACCTATTGATCCAAGTGGATATCAGTGGCCACCCGCCTATTCCACTTGGACCAAAACCATTGTTTATTTCAGTTTCCTTAATTATAACACAATTTTAGCTTCCTTAATTGTAGCACAATTTACTATTTTTGGCATTTTTCCAGGGCCTAAACTTCTGGAGCCATTTTGAGGCCCTAAATGACTTTCTTTTGGAAAACAGGGAAATTGCAATCTTAGATTGAAATTTGCAGTTGAAAGTTATAGTCCTTGGATAGATATTTCTAATGAGGTATTGTGCACATGAAATGAAGCTTGTGTGCCAAAGTTATGATCCCGAGAAGTTGATCTACCAATTTACCCCAACAAGGCCCATAGTTTTGGTGCTTCATCCCCTAGGGTTAGATCTTTGGATGTTTATGGTTTTTCATTGTTTCTCAATAATAAATAGGCCTTCGAGCCTCATTGTAACATAATTCAAAGGCATGTAGTCAACACATCTCTTCTCAGAGATAAGTTACTATCTCCCGAGCTAGTTTATTTCCATTATGTATGTAAGCATATTTCAATTCTTTGATATTAATGAATGAAGTTTTATTTATGTTGCATCTATGTGTTTATGTTTATATCTGTATTTTGTTGCATTTCTGCATAAGTTTGGATCACCTACTAAAGAGGCGCTCCATATTTTCAACTTCCTAGAGGCACAAAGAACAATGACAGGGGCCCATAGGCATGTGTTTCTAAATGTTGCCTTGGTTATTTTTTTGCCTTGAATTAATATCCATAGGAAGTTGGAATCTTTCGACCATAGATTTCTCTACCAGATGTAGATCTAGATGGAATCTTTTGGCAATTCTTTTAAACTCACTTGTAGGCGATAAGCCTTGTGCATGGAAAATTAAATACTTGCTCCATAACTCTTTCATAGTTTATTAGCTAAGTTGGATATCAAGATGAGTATTTGCTAAATATTCCACTAAAGGCTTGACCAAGTCTCCTCCCTAGGCTTAGGGTTCCATTCCCTTGAAATTAACCATTATATCCATGTTTTATTTAACGTAGAGCCATTCCAATGCTCTTCAACTTTGTGAAGACCTTGGGAAGTCACATGGAAGCTCATATCCCTTAAGTTGTTTTGGTCTTGGAATTTTTGCAGTTGTTGCCTTGAGTCCTACCAAAACATGGCTATCTACCCATCATGAATTTATGTGAAGTAGTTTTGTTGTATCAAATGCATTCCTTTTTTTTGCTAAATTCCAAATGGAGGGGGGATATTTTGGAGAAGAGAATTCTTATGAGCTATTGAATAGGAATGTTCTTTGAATAATTTCTCATCCATATAAATTTCTAGAGGCCTTGACCTCGTTGGATCTAATGATACCAGATCTTGGATCCTAGAACCATAATTAAAATTGAAGGATCTCTTAGCCCCATACCTCCCTTCAGTTTGGGTTTGTATGTAACAACCCAAGGATAAAATTTCATGTAATATAGTTAATAAATGAAAAATAAGACCAAGGTCATGGGACATGTATTCGAAGCTGAATTTTGGGCAAATCATCCTAGTGGGTGTTCATTTCGATTTATTATGGCTAAGGAAATTGACAAAGGATATGGAAAGACAAAGAGGCATAAATTGACATTTTATTTATGAAAATAAAGGAAAATATGAGAAAATGGAGATGAAAGGTCACAAGTTTCCATGAGAGGAAAATTAAAGTGAAAATAGAGGAAATTGAAGAAAATAGAGACCTCAATGATAAAAAGGCTTCTTAGGATCAATTCATAGCTTTTGTTAGGTTAACCTTTTGTTAGTTTAGTTTTGAAGCTCTCTCTATTCTCTCATACTATTTCACACATATATCATTCTTGGAGCATGCTAGCATTGGAAAAAGGAAAGAAAAGGAAGGACAAGAAGGCAAAGGAAAGCAAGGGACAAGAAAAGAAAAGTTAGATCAAGAAGCTTCAACATGAATACTTGTAGGTAACAGGTTACATGTGTGATTTCCTAGCTGGTTTGTAAATACATGGTACATGCTTGCATGTGTTTGATTCTCTTTTTGCCATTGGCATGGGTTTTTCCATGTATGACATTGGTTTTAACCTTGCCTTACCATTTTCAAATAACCATGGTGTGTTGGGGTTCCTTTATTTGGTTGAGCTTTGGACTATTGGATGGTTTTGAAACCAGGTGAGGTGGTCCCAAGAAAATTCCCATAAGGCTAGGAATCCCTTGACCGATTTTGATAGGATTGCGATCAATCTTGAGGGTGGAGACAGGAAAATTCCTCTAGGTATTGGTGAAGAAATTATGAGGCATCCAACCATGTTTTGGGCCTAGTAATCCCTTGTTTGGTTTTGGAGAGATCGTGGTAAAGCCTAAGGGTGCAGGTGGCTTAATCTTTGGGAAGCCCTTGTTGTTTATTTATTGGTTTTGGGCATAGTAGCCCCTTGAATGGTTTTGGTGGGATTGTAGTAAGCTTGAGGGTGGAGGTGATTTAATATCTGGGAAGCCCTGGTGTAACATCTCTGGGTTAAAAATCCATGTAATAATGTTAATAAAGGAAAAATAAGAACAAGGTCATGGGACACTTATTCCAAGTTGAATGTTGGGAAAAACATCCTAGTGTGGGTATTCATTTGGATTATTATGGCTAAGGAAATTGGAAAAGGCAATGACAAAGGCATTGAAAAGGCAAAGTGGCATTGATTGGCATTTTAATTATGAAAAATAAAGAAAAATAAGAGAAAAGGAAGGTGAAATGTCACAGATTTCATGCGAGGAGGAAAATGAAGGAAAATAATGGGAAATGAAGAAAAAAGAGGCCTCATTAATAAAAAGGCTTATGAGGATTAGTTCATAACCTTTTGTCAGTTCAATATTGGAGCTCTCTCTCTTCTCTCTCTCTCATACACACTTAGAGTATGATTGTAGCACTCCAGCATTGGAAGAAGGAAGACAAAGGAAGGACGAGAAAGCAAAAAGGAAGAAAAGATTAAGCAAGGAAGAGTTGGATCAAGTAGCTACGATGGGATTACTTGCAGGTAATGAGTCACATGTATGATTTCCTTGCTAGTTTTGGCATTCATGGTACATTCATTTGTGTACTTGGTTGTCTTGATGTGATTGGCATGGGTATTTCCAGGTGTGACAATGGATTTCAACCCTGTCTTTTGATTTTCAGATAGCCATGGAGTGATAGGGTTCTTTTAGTTGGTTGAGATGGATTGTCGGATGGTTTCAAAATTCAGTGGGGTGGTCTCAGGAAAAATCACAAGTCCGAGGAATCCCTTGATTTGTAATGGAAGGATACACACTAAGTTACTGGTTTTGAATACCCTCATTAGGTCTAAGAATCCCTTGATCGGTAATGGCAAGATACATGGTAAATCCTAGAGGTGTATACCCTCGTTGAGCCTATGAATCACTTGACCGATACATGGCGAGATTGTGGTAGATCCAATATTGTATCTTTATTGTTTGGGCCTAGGAATCCCTTAGGAAGATGCAAGGGTAAATCTCGATGAAGCCTTAATTAGTTATGTTGTGAGTCCCACATTCATGATTGAAATATGGCAAGGCGGTGATTGGCTGAAAGAAATATTTCGTTCAACCAATCTATGGTCGAGTCATACATGGAAGTCCCTGGCTTGGTTTGCTTTTGCATATGTTAATAAGAGATTTTTTCCTCTTGTGCATTATGCATGAATATGTTTGTTATTATGTGATTATAATGGTTTTCCTATCATTGTTATTCTACTGGATATATGTTGGTTATAGGCATGGTTTTATGATAGATCTTAGCATGGATCTCATCACGTTTTGATTAATAAATGAATGAATAATGATTGTATGACCTAGGAGATGATAATGTATCTATTATGAGAGGGAATTAGACCTTCTTGACAAATATTAGATAAGTTTGAAGTCCTTTTTCTTAGATGTGTTTATATGACCTATAGATTACATGTTCTCAATGTGTTTGATGGAATGTATGTCATGGCTAGGCCTTGTCATGTGAGGCCCTTGTTCAAGTTTTGCATTAGAGGCCATATCATCTTGTTATTTATCATCTTTGGAAGCTTCATAAAGTTATGGGCAGAGACCTGAGTCTTGGACCTGAAAAAGTGGCTTAGAAACTGAGGTCGCTGGCACAAAACTACCTGAAAAAAGGCCATAGTTGCATGGAGGCCTTGTTGTGGGAAAGACTGGAGGGTCTCAGTTGCATTGAGGCTTGTCATGGGAGTGACTGGGGGTCTATTTCAGTCAATAAGCTTTAAGTGGTTGGACACCTTAAGGGTTAGGTTGGCTCCTAGAGGTCCTAAAGGTCATGAGGAAGGTCAGTTTGGTTTTGGTTTCTCAATTCCACTTCCTTAACTATACTTGGGGAGTTGAATCATATCATAATAACTCTTTGTCACATGTTTACCTAGTGGACTGGTTAGCGTGGGTAAATGTGATAAGAGGGTGTTACACCTAATTGTGTTGTCTTGAGTACCACATTCATGCTTGGAATATGGCACAAAGGTGATTGGATGAAAGAAAGATTTGATTAAGCTCAATCTATGATCGGGTGGTACATGGAAGCCCTTGTCTTGGTTGGCTTTTGCATATCTTAATAAGAGCTCTTTTTTTATTGTATTTCATGAGTAATTGTACTTGTTATTATGTGGCTTTGATGTTTGTTTTATCATGGTTATTATTCCAGTTATATGCTGGTTCTAAGAATAGTTTCATAACATGTTCTAACCATGGCTCTTGACATGTTTTGATTAGATGGTGACTGCTTACTTAATGCATGAGCTAAAAAATGTTGTTGCATCTATTATGAGAGGGAATTTGTTGGCTTGTTGGGGCTTGACCTAGGTTTGGAGTTAATTAGCCAAACAAATCCCTATACTATTGGCCCTTTTGGCAAGAGTATGAAGAGCGCAGACTGAGGTCTCACCTGAAGTAGTATGGGGGGGGGGGGGGTTGGAACCAAGCTTTTGCACCTTTGAGATGTCTGATGGTTTGATTTGTTCCAATTGTTATTCCCTTCGCGTACGTTACTGTTGACACCTAATCTTCATGATTGGGAATTTTATGTAAATAAATAAATTGGGAAGGTGAACATTCATCGGGAGATGAATTGAAAAATCACTCCCTATTGTATATAACAATGGGTTACTTATGGAATAATAGACGAATCAGTTTTCTGCCAAACTGGAGTTACTCCTGGACTAACATGGTATCAGAGCCAGTTCTTTTTTAGCCTTTGTGTCCCTTGTAACTCCATGTCTTCTCTTCTATAGTTGAGCAGGTTCTCCATAAAATTAGCTACCCCTCTGTCTGACTGTTCAGTTCTCTCACTATCATAAATGTTTCAAAAAGGGCGTTATTGCATCTGCGCCTCTACTGCATGAATTCCTTCACTTGATTATTCTCACATGCGCCTCCATTTATTTTCTGTGCTTTACTGAATGCATTTGAATGGCTGTATCAGTCATCCTTTTGAATGCGTTTGAATGTCTATTGAACTGTTCATAACGTTTGGTATATGGTATGCGCTGTTCATAACGCTGTATATGGTAATCCAATGTTTTTTAACGCTGTCCAGAAGAGCTTTCCCTGCTTTAGAACAAACCATCTGTGCCTCCATGTTTTGATGTACTTGCCCTGGTTCATCAACCATCCTGAATGCCCCGGGGCATTCCAGAAGTTGATGTCGTGGTCATTTTTTTTGCTCTTAATTCTCCAAAAGCTAGCCATTTTGCTTGCATATGGATCGATCCCAATGATGGAGGTCTAGTTGTTTGCGGGATCAGTATAGGCCTTTTATAGGCTCGTGATTTTACTATGGTGACTAGCTTGCAACTAAGAGGATGATGAAAGGCCCAAAATTTTCAAATGTCTCTCCATCATCGAAGCAAACGTTGTATGGGACAACCCGCCTGAAGGGTATCCAGATGGCAAGGGATATGTGGATTTGAATGGTATTTAAAATTTTGAATGGTATTGAACAACATAAGTGTTGTGCAGTGTGGGTTATATTAACGATGTGTGCTATATACATATGCCCGTCCAAGTTCTGAATGGATTTGAATTCTATCAAACTGTGCGTTGGTATTGAACTGCATTTTGAATGGTATTAACTTGCGTTGAAAGGATTTTTTTAACACAACGACTGGAGGTCTGTATTATTGCTACACATGGTATAATCTAGTGGTTTTAATGCTATCCTATTGCACTATGGAATATATATTGGTCTATGGCATATACATTGAATGGTATATATATTGAATGATATCTCTCTCTCTCTCTCT
>APFE031543455.1:52390-70070 GCA_000404065.3 Pinus taeda
AAGTATGCAAACTTGTGAAGTCCTTGTATGGCCTCAAACAAGCACCGCGAGCCTGGTATGAAAAACTAACTGAGCATCCTCTGAAACTCAACTTCAATCTTTTTGATCTTGATGATGCAACTTTATTTGTCAAGAAAGTTGGAAAAACAATTGTATATCTTGTGGTATATGTAGATGATCTTTTAATGACAAGGAACAATGAAAGCTACATTACATCCATAAAGAAGGAATTGGGGAAAAGTTTTGAAATGACTGATTTGGGCTATGTTCATTACTATCTTGGCATTGAAGTAACCCAACATCTAAAGTCCATATTTCTTTCTTAAAAGAAATACATTGGAGATTTGTTAAACAGATTTGGCATGATGGAGTGCAATCCTCTTACTACTCCAATGGAATAAAACTTAAAGCTTACATCTATTGAAGGAAAGGAATTTGAGGATGCAACAAAATATAGACAGCTTGTAGGAAGTCTCAACTACCTTACTACTACCAGACCAGACATTTCATTTGTTGTTGGAACCCTCTCCAGGTTTACGCAAAAGCCTTGTGAGGGACATTGGTCTGCTGCAAAAAGAGTTCTAAAGTACTTGAAGGGAACTCAAGACTATGGAATCAAGTACACACAAGTGGATGACTTCAGTTTGATCGGATACTCTGATTCAGACTTCAATGGAGACAAATAAACTGGGGTATCTACTTCAGGATATGCTATGAGTCTTGGATCAGGAGCTGTCTCCTGGAGATCACGCAAACAATCAGTTCCAGCAGATTCCACAATAGAAGTAGAATACGTGGCAGTAGCTGAAGCAACAAAAGGAATTGTGTCTTAGGAAAATTCTTGAAGATTTTCAGGTAAAACAAGTATAATCAACTCCACTCATGATTGACAACACCTCTGCAATAAAGTTGGCCAAGAACCCAAAGTTCCATGATCGAAAAAAGCACATCAATACTAAATGTCATCTGATCCGACATCATGTTGAGGCCAAAACAATCCATCTCCATCATTGTTCCACAAATGAGAAAATTGCAGACATCTTCACCAAAGTGCTTGGAAGAGAAAAACTTGAAAGATTCAGAACGATGCTTGGACTCACCAACATCCCTTCAGATTAAGGGGGGGAATGTTGACACCTAATCTTCACGATTGGGTGAATTTATGTAAATAGTTAAATTAGGAATGTGAACAGTCACCAAGAGATGAACTGAGTAGTCACACCCTTTTGTATATAACAATAGCATACCTAATGAAATAAATCGAATTAGTTTTACTTCCTATTGGAGAGTTACTACCTTGCCTGACAGACTCTGCTCTCTAAGGCCACTGTACTCGTACTGCTGAGAGGCATATGAACACCTGTGATACCTGGAGACATAGAAACACTCATGGAAAGCAATCTGTCAATTGAAAACCAAAAAAAACTAGAGGACTGATATGCAACATACTTGTGTGACTATTTGTGAAGATTGTGAAATTTTCACCAAGAGGCTGGGAGATTGAATTCCAAAATTGCACAAGGCATAGTCTAGGCTATTGGGAGGTTGACTGACTATTGGAACTTTGCAATACACAATCCATCCTAGCCTACTGAGTTCTGAAACTGCACAATGCGTAATTTTAGTCAGCAGTGACATGCAAACTAGCAAACTGCATTATGCAGTTTTTGGGGCCAATAATGTATTGCCTCCTAGAATCACTCAATGCAAGGCTAGAGGTGAGGTTGGGCTAGACCTGCATAATTTTTCGAGGGAAGGTAGAACCTTTACTTCCAGAAATGTGAAATGCTAGCCGGGTAAGGAAAGGTCCAAGCCAAGGCAGCCTAGACCAGCCAACGGGTGACTGAAAACATGAGAAGTTTGAATGCATGGTGAAACTGAGTGCAAACAAGAGTGAATGATCATGCATGCAAACAGTAAGTGCAGGATTCAGAAAATGGAAAACATGCATGTGTGTGAAGTGGGTCACTGTAACAGTGTCTGTGAGTGAAAAAATAGTATCATGCATGCGACAACGGCGAGATGCAAACGAAAACTAAAATGGAGCTTCTATAAGCTAACATGCATTAAAATGACATCAAACGTTCTTTAAAATCAAGCAGACAACATTTACAAAAAGTGAAAAACAAAAAGTGACAGAAATGCAATGCAAGACATCAGAAGCAAACTTACCCTAAAATAGCTAAGCTAAAAGTGTCGAAGACTTCTAAATACAATGTGGCATGTCAAAGCTACAAGATCGATGTGAGGAATGAGATATACAATGTTCGGTACATAAGTTTTGATAAAATCAAGGTTATGATCCGCATGCCACAAATCTAGGAAGAAAACAACACGTGGTAGGAGGTTTCTAAAATGATATTTGCATGTAACCTCTAGCTACTAAAAATAGATCCCTAAAATCTAAGGATTCCTTATGCATGTTGTTTCTTGCTATTTTGAAAAAGGCAGCCCATGCATGAAAATCATTTTTGCTCAGTCCTGGAGGGAATTGGTCAACTTGAAGGCACATGCAGTAGTCTGCAAGCCTGGGAGAGGGATTTTCATAGTTTCTGGGCTGAGGAGGGATGCTTGTCTGTCAGGCATTACACAATTTCTAGGCTCAGCAGGTCACTACCTCCCAGAATTGCATAATTTATGGGCTAAGACCCAATGACAGGCCAAATTGCGTAGTTTCTTGAGGGAGGATTTCCTGACTGTTCTATGCAAATATAGAGCTCAATAGGTAGCCCGGCTAATTTGCACAATTTCTGGAGGGAAGGCTGGTTCCCCTCTAGAATTGCACAATTTTCAAGGTGAGCATCTCAACCAGAAAAATGAATAAGTATAGAATGACAACCTGTGGGTGGGAGACAAGTGAGTTGACATGTGCAGGCCAGCAGGCCACTGAAACTCAGCTGAAGCCTATGTACTTGACAGTGCAAGACATGCTGATGAGGATAGTTGGTAGGGAGGTTCCAAAATGAAGCTAAGGCAAAATTTGGGAGGGTGGTTGCAGTCGCCACAACACACTATATCATGTTATCCATTGTCGTCTTTAATTTCCATAACATATTGTGTTGTTCTTTGCGTTACCGAAATTGTAATATCTATGATTGTGCCTACTAGAAAGGCATTGTCATTGCGTGACAAATTTTCAATTGTCGTGTTTGGAGAAAATTGGTACTTTGCACAAATAGGACAAATGTTTTCTACATTGCTAAAACTAATTAGACAAATATTTTTCTCAGAATCACCACAATGGTATTACGCTTTGGAAAAATTTTGAAATCTTTAATAAAAACATCGAAATTTACAATAATATTTAACTCATGTTGTTTGATTAACGATGTTGGCACGAGGAATGTTATTGTCATTTCTGCTTTCTTATCTGTTAATTTTGCACAGAGTATTGTTTTTGACTTATTTGTTTTATCCAAAAATGTTTGATATGTGACCAAGACAATGCCATGAAATTTTTTTCAAGATATATTGTTACTGATATCTTCGATCAATAATGGCATCGACTCGACATCCTTTTTCCTAATAATAACCATTGAATTGAAATATATATTATATATATATATATATATATATATATATATATATATATATATATTATATATATATATATATATATATATATATATATATATATATATAATATATATATATTAAGAAGAAAGAAAGAAAAGAATAGAAAAGCAAAGACAAATAAAAAAATGAGGAAAAAAGCAAAATTTTGATACAAAGTTAACTGATTTTGCACAGAAGTACCTATTTTCATTCATTTCTTCGATAGTTTCTGTTGATTATATTTTGTGTAGAAATAGCTTGCAATTTGAAACTATTAATGAATTCAAACTAAAAATAATAGACATAAATTTCTTCTACTCAATCCGTGGAAAGTAAAACATACAATAGATACACATGCAATAACATGCAATCATGAAATCACAATTAACACGATATTTCTCCTGGGGAACCCAACTAGGAAAAGCCCCTCCTCTATTTTGTATTGTCATATAAGAATATCGATCTATTACAATGATTGCTTCAATCCTTGAAGCTCCACCTGCACTGCAATATTGATCCCTTGCTCTCTGACATGTTTTGACCAACACTTGGCCAAAATAGACCTCAACCTTCCTCCTATTTCCTTGTGTAATCTTTGAAGAAATTAACTCTTAAAAATAGGAGAATTCTCTAATTCCTTGCAAAAATCCTGACGTAATTGATCACTTGCTCTAATGCAAAACATGTACACTCAACTAGTATATAATTAAGAATCAAAATATGCATTTACCTCCACTCAAACTAGGAAATTCAAATTCCATGCATGACTAGGACTATTTTTAGTAAATTGATTAGTTAACTCAAAGACCAGTGAGTTAACAACAATTACTACTACTCAACTGAACTCCTACTGATTCTATTCATGACTAGGGCTCAGATAATTGAGTTTAACTAAAAATAACTCCACTAAATTGCTAGATTTTAGCAATCAACTCATGCACAACTCTACTTCTAGCCTACAAACTTGAATTGACTAATTTAACTGAGTGATTTATCCATGTCACTCTTGCTAACTACAACTCAAGTCATCCTGCTAATGTGATAATTTGAATTTCTCCATTTGACTAAGGCACAAGTCAAATTAAGCCTTTTTTTCCTACAATTTAACATTTTGTTTATTGCAATATCTATTTTTGTGGTACTGCTCAATGCTACATCCACACCATCGTCCATGTCTATTGTGACATCATTCAAATTTTATAAATTTTGCTTGTTCACAAATATTACACTGAAACTTCTTCTTAAAAGAACACTATAATTGAAACATGTAATAATTGTCTAATGAAAATAGAATAAGATAAAGAAAATTCATTAGTAATGTAAAAAATACTAGGTGGATTTTAGTTTTAGCAAATAAAAAAGTTTTATAGAAATGTTCAAAATAATTTCTCCCTTCTAATTGTTGTCCTAAATTGGATCTCTAAATGTCATATGTTTCCTAGAAAATAATATATATATATATATATGTGTGTGTGTGTGTGTTTTAGTCATAGTATGTTAAAAAAATTGACCTAAAAGCAATGAGAGCACAAAAAAAAGAACAACAATAATAATAGTTGTGTTGTGTAATGCAAACATAATCAAAATACATTAAATAAAATAGAAACATGCCTTTTAGAAGAGTTATGATTATTTTTAACAGTATATGTTATGCTTGTATTCATTTTTGTCGCTATAACAATATGGGTTCGATCAAATATACCAAAAAAAAAATAAGAGTTTCTAATTCCATACCATGGAAGTACTTCAAAAATACGAACTATATGAAACTAACGTGTTTTGTCCAAGTGTTTTTTAATATTATCACATCATATAATATTTGAACTTTGTACATCATTACCAGAGGTCTGTCACTAATGCTACATGTTTTGTAGTTTCATTCTAAATGTTAGTTGCTCATGGCCTGCAGTTCGAGAACAATATTGTACAACCTATACAAGAATTTTATTTGTAACCAGCTCTTTTGACTTGTTTTTGTAACGTGTATGCTAAAATGATTGCATGATGAACAACTAGGGAATGCTTCTATGGAAAACGCAATGAAAATTAATAAGTGCTATTTTGACATTATATATGAATATTAAACATATGTACTACACACTTAAGACAATTGAACTGGTATATAGAAGAAATTGTGATAATAATAATTGAAATAGGGGCCTATCACAAATATTACAGTACTCAGAAAGGTCTTTCTAACAAGGTATCATACACAACAAAAAAGATCATATGACCATGTTATAACCCCTAGAACTTTGCTACCCAACTAACCCCAACGGGGCCCAAAAAATCTTGGCATTCCATTTCCTAGGGTTAGGTTTTTGGTTTTTTAGGGTTTTCCTTTGTTCTTAAATAATAGAAAAGTCCCTTGAGCCTTGTTGTAACAGATTTTAGAGGCATGTAGCCACCACATCTCCTCTTAGAGATAAGCTACCATCACCCGAGATAGTTTATTTCCATTCTGTATGTAAGCATATTTCAGTTGTTTGATGTTAATGGAACGAAGTTTTGTTTTTGTTGCATATCTATGTTTATGTTTAAATTTATATTCTATTGTGTTCCCGCATAAATCCGGATCAGTGGTATCAAAGTTGTCTACTCCTTCTCTGTTTTTCTTTTCATGTCCCCAATGAGGTCAAGGTATAAGGAGTTAGGGATCGAACTGGCGAAACCTTTCCAAGACCAGCATTGCAAACCCTAATGGCCTCCAATGGTAGAAGAAAAGAAATATGAGGGAGTAGGAGATCCTTTCAAAATATTGTTCGAAGAAGCCCTCGAGCAACAAAGGAACACAATGATGGACAAATTTTCCCCGATCCTTTGGCGGTTACCCACAAGCGATGCATCCTCATCCAATGCCCACTCTGGAGGTGCAACTCCCTTTAAGGCACAAGTAAATTTTAACATTCCCATATTTGAAGACCAGATAGATGCAGACATCATAGATAGATGGTTAAATCTATTGAAAGGATATTTTTTGGTTCATGACTTTTCCAATCAGGAAAAAATATATTTTCACTCCTCAAAGTCGCCCCCCATGTTAAGGACTGGTGTGAAACCTACTTCGCTCATGAAATAGAGCAAGAACTTAAACAATTGGATATAGATATGGAGCAATAGGAATTGGAACATGATATTGACCTTATGCCTTACCACCAACAGGTCGACTTACCTGCTTCACCGTATCCAGATGATGAGCAAGTCTCAAGCGACTAAGGAAGCACTTAGATCCTCAGATATCAGTCGGAATGAGAGATGAACAACATCTCATTCGACGTGTCTCAAGATAGAGTTGTGCAGTCTCATAGAGTGTTGACTCCAGATGATAATACATCTCCTGTGTAAGTTGAGGAACAAGATCATGATATTGGCCAAGATTGTTGGATGTTTGTGCACATTAAAAACCTATAATATAAATTCAAATTCATATAAATAAATGATTATTGATAATTTGGCCAATATTTATTTTAAATATTATTATATATGTTCTAAGACTAGAGGGAATTAAAGAAAATAGGCTTTCATGAATTGAAATTCTTAAAATATAAACTAGCCATCTATCAACACTGCAATAAAAAATTGCAATAAGGGAATCAAGATCTCAATAAAAAAATTCAACAAAAAATTATAAGAGAAGATGAAAAAAAATATCCTCTAAGAAATTATAATGAGTGATTTCTAGCATAAATAAAAAAGTTGAAATGATGAAAAGTACAATAAAAAATTAAATTGGAAATCAAGTTCTTAGAATGAAATTTTACAAGAACTCCTTTGATGGGGTGCACATGTGTCGGTACATTTGGCATGTGACCAGTGATCTAAGCTTGCCTCCCTTTGACACGCCCATTTACACTACGATGATTACAAGACCCGCTAATTACTACACTGGCATGACACTCCTTAAGCGCTTTGAGGATAAATGTGAATGCAGGTGCATGTTTTGGCTCAATTTGACATTTTGGGCAATGAGTTTAGGTGGTCATGAGAGAGAAACCTCACTATTCTCAAGCACGCCCACTTGGAATTCTTTCCAAGACACCACTAAGGAACAATATTACCTTGTCAAGAGCTATGAAGATAAATACATAAAGTGGACCATGCTGCGGCATGGAATGGACCAAGACGTATTGGAGTTCACAAATATTTTTCTTACCCTTCACATGAAGTTGGGTATCAAGGACTCTAAGCGGAATTTGGTTCTCAAGTACCACTACTTTCTACAAAAATACATATAGAACAAGATGGAGTTCTTGGATATGTCCTCACTTGGTGCTGCATATTGATACGTTCTCAATATCAAGCAAAAATTTAAACAAAGGAAGCAAGACTTTGGATCTACAAATCTTAAGCAACAGAAAGGAAACCCCAAGCCGCAGAACAAAGGACAAAGCCAAGGAGGGGAAACCCTAGATAACTTGCCAAAGCCACAAGAAAATAACAACGCCACGAAGAAAAAGAGTGACGCGGGAAAATGGTGTGAGTTCCATAAGATCCCCACTCACAAAACAAGTGCTTGTTGGGTGGAGCTTGATTATCTTCCTTATTGTTAAGACCTTTTTTGTTTCAACCTCGTTGGATCCCTATTCCTAACGAGGCAAATTTGTTCGTTTAATCATCATCAAGGGGGTATGGAGGTGGGGCAACAATGAATTTTATGATCCCCCTTGGCGGAGGTTCAAGGGCAATGCCCCCGAAGCTAAAAATAGATGCAAAATTGCCTTGTAAAATATTCTAATTTCATAGTCAATTCGGGTCATTCATTATGAAGATGATCTGACAACAAAAGTTATGTTAATTTAGGGTTTTGGCCCTAGAAGGCAACCCTTGATTTATATAATGGAATTTTATTGTGACTATTGATGATTATTTTGAGCGAGAGAGAGGGAGGAGGTTTTGTGAGAAAGAAGAGGAAATTACAGTGGATATGTTGTAGTCTGTATCTCTTCATTTTATTAGATAATATAAAAGGAAGGATTAGTTTTTTCTCCATGGACATAGCCCAAATTTGGTGAACCACATATATCTATGTCTCTCTTGTTTTCTGTGTTTCTATATTTGTGTTTTCTCAATATTTTGTGTATTTCATTTCTCTGTTAATTAATTTCTAACAATTGGTATTAGAGAAAAGGTTCATTTGGATGATAAATGCATAGGAATGAAAGGCTATTGGTTTGAGTGGGAGCAATGGTGGAAGATGGTAGGTTTAGGGTTGATAAATTTAACGACCAAAACTATCAGTTGTGGGAGATGCAAATGGAAAATTATTTGTAAAAGAAATATATGTACCTACCATTGAGCAGAAAATCAAAGAAGTCAACGAATACGATGGACACAAAATGGGAGATTCTTGACTGAAAGGCACTAGGAACAATACAATTGTGTCTAGCAGTGTCGGTGGAATTCAACATTTCAAAGGAAACGACAACAGAAGGTTTAATGATGACATTGCCCAAACTATATGAAAAACCCTCAACCTCAAATAAGGTATTTCTTATGAAGCATCTATTTAATATGAAGATGTCAGAAGGTGGATCTGTTGTTGATCATTTAGATGAATTTAACACAGTTACTAGTCAGTTAAGTTATATAGGGGTAAATATTGATGATGAAGTTAGGGATTTGTTATTTTTGGGCTCATTTCCAAAAAGTTGGAATGGCCTAATTATGGCTATTAGTAACTCTATCTTTGGATCTAGTACTTTAAAGTTTGATGATGTTGTTGGTACCATCCTTAGCGAGGAAATGCAATAAAAAATCTCCAGTGAGACATCAGGTAATGCTTTGACTATAGAGACAAGGGAAAGAAAAATGGAAAGAGGAAGGAGCCCAAGAAATCATAGTATGTCAAGAAAAGGAAGATCCAAATCTAGATCAGGGATAGTGTGTTGGAAATGTGGAAAGAAAGGACACCTGAAAAAATATTGCAAATTTCGGAAGGGAAAAGAAGGAGATGGAAAAGAAGAGAATGATCATGAAGTGAATGTGATAGGTTATGTCTTTCAAGATGCTTTGATTCTTTTATTAGAGAATATTTATTATTGTCGAGGTGGTAGATTCGCGTGCATCATTCCATGCCACACCTGATAGGAAACATTTTCATGACTATGTTCAATGAGATTTTGGATAGGTTCGTCTCAATGATGATAAACCCTCTAAAATCATTGGAATGGCTAAGTTTTTTATAACACAAAAAAATAGAAACCAGTGGTTGTTGAAGGAGGTAAGGCATGTTCCATATCTGAAGAAAAATCTAATTTCAACAGGGAAGTTGGGAGATGCAGGTTGTTTAAATAAATTTTACAGACAAAACCTGGAAGGTCACTAAAGGATCCCTGTTAATAGTAAAAGGGATAAAAGGTTGGTACATTGTATTTATGTAATACAAAGAGAGGACAATCTTTCATTCCTAATCGAATCATGCCCATAGTAGCCTCCACGGGAGCAGATACAACACTCTAGCATCGTAGGCTTTAGCACATGAGTGAGAAGGGGATGTAGATTCTTCACTCAAGAAATTTATTGTCAGGTTTAAATAATGTTGATTTTGATTTATGTGAAAATTGTGTTTATGGAAAACAAAAGAGAGTCAGATTTATCAGAGTTGGGAAGGAAAAGAAGAGAAAAAAATTAGATCTTGTGCATACATGTGTATGGGGACCTTCTCAACCATAATCTCTTGGTGAATTTTGCTATTATCTTAGTTTTATTTATGATGCAACTAGGAAAACCTATATTTATTGTATTCGAAATAAATATGATGTATTTGATACTTTCAATAAATGGGAATCTTTGGTTGAGAATAAGATAAGAAATAAGTTGAAGTGTCTCAGATCAGACAATGGAGGTGAATAATGCAGCAAAGAGTTTGATAAATATTGTTCAAAGCATAGAATACGCAGAAAGAATACAGTTCCAGGAAAACCACAGGAAAATAGTGTGTCAGAAAGGATGAACAGAACAATCAAGGAGCATGCAAGGTGCATGAGATTGCATGCAGGATTTCCCTTACAATTTTTGGCAGATGTTGTAGATACTATTGCTTATATAATAAACAGAGGGTCTTCAAGTTCCTTAGATGGTGGTATTCCAGAGGAGACGTGGATAGGAAAGAAGGTACACTACTCTTTTTTAAAAAAATTCAGTTGTGAAGCCTTTGTCCACTTCAATAAAGAAAATAGAACAAAGCTTGAGTAAAAATCAAAGAAATGTACCTTTATTGGATATGGTGTAAATTATTTTGGTTATCATTTATATGACTATGAAAATAACAAAATCTTTAGGAGCAGAGATGTCATATTTAATGAAAAGGTCTTGTATAAGGATTTGATGCAGGGAAAGAAACAAGAAAAAGAAAAAAAAAAAGAATACACAGTGCTTAATGAGATCACAGAAAAGTAAATGTGCCTAAAAATCATAATGATAAGTATACCCCATGAATGATGTTGTCCTTCATTATATTATGTATTCTTGATTGATTATGGTGAACCGGAAATATATGAACAATCAATGCAGTTAGAAAACAGGAAAAAATGGGAGTAAGCCATGGAAGAAGAGATGGACTCCTTGATGCATAACCAAATTTGGGACTTGGTCAAATTGTAGGTAAAACAACATTACAAAATAAATGGGTTTACAGGTTGAAGGAAGATGATGGACGAAAACAGGGGTATAAGGCTAGACATGTGGTGAAGGGGTTTGCACGAAATAAAGATATGGACTTCGATGAAATTTTTTCTCTTGTTGTTAAAATGACTTCAATCATAACTATTTTAAGTCTAGTGGCAAAAAACGATTTCCATCTTGAGTAGTTACATGTAAATACAACCTTTTTCCATGGGGATTTGGAGGAAGAATTATATTTGCAGCAGCCACAAGGGTATGAGGTCAAATTAGTGTGAAAATTAAAGAAGAGCTTGTATGGATTGAAATAGGCTCCAAGGTAGTGGTATCTAAAATTTTACATGTTTGTGTCTGAATAAGGCTATACTGGATGTCACTTTTACGATTGTGTTTATCTTAAAAAAAAATGATGGCAGCTATATTATATTGTTATTGTATGTAGATGACATACTTATTGCAGGGTCTAGCATGCAAAAAATAAATGTGCTCAATGGAAAATTGGAAAATTCATTTACAATGAAGGATTTGGGTGTTGCAAAACAAATCATTGGTATGAGAATAACTAGCGACAATAATAATAATAATAATAATAATAATAATAAATAAAATGAAAATAAAATAAAATAAATAAATAAAATCACAAATTAACATTGTCTCAGAGTGATTACATAGAAAAGGTGTTGGAAATATATAATATGGAAAATGAAAAACCTATTAGTATACCTTTGGATAGCCATTTCAAACTAAGTAAAGATATGTGTCCCAAGACTCAAGAAGAGATGGATTATATGTGTAAAGTTCCATATGCATCAGAAGTTTGAAGCTTAATGTATGCAATGGTCTGCATAAGTCCTGATATTCCACATTCAGTGGGAGTTGTAAGCAGTTATATCAACAATCTAGGAAAAGAGCATTGGATGTAAGTCAAGTGGATTCTCAGGTATTTGAAAGGTACCACAAATCAAGAATTATGCTTTATTGGTGCAAAAATTTCTCTATAGGGATATGTTAATGCAAATATGGCAGATGCTAGAGATAACAAGAGGAGCACCACAGGGTATGTGTTTACTATATGTGGAACAATTTTCAGTTTGGTTTCAAAATTGAAAAACATTGTTGCACTTTCAAGTTACAACAGAAACAGAGTATGTTTCTGCTATAGAGGCTAGTAAAGAAATGATTTTGTTACAAAGTTTTATTGATGAATTGGGAAAGAAGCGGGAGATGGGAAATTTATACAATGACAATCAGAGTGTCATTCATCTTGCAAATAACTTAGCATTTCATTCCAAAACTAAACATATACATATCGGGCACCATTTCATATTATCAATGTTGGAAGATGGACAATTAAAGATTGAAAAGATGCACACTAGTCGAAATCCTACAGATATGTTAAGAAAAGTTGTAACCAAGGAGAAACTAATATTATGCTCAGTTTCAATTAGTCTTCAAGAATGATGGTGAAGATGAGAAACAACCAAGTCCAAGTGGAGTAATTGTCCAACAAGTGAAGCAATGACGGAGTTTATATAATTAGTCTCCAAGTGGGAGATTGTTGGGTGTGGAGCTTGATTATCTTCCTAATTGTTCATATGTTTTTTTTTTTAACTTGTTGGGTCCCTGTTCCTAATGGGGTGGCAATGCTGCCTCTTTAATCACCATCAAGGGGGTCCATGCGGGGGGTGGGGGGGCGATACATTTTATGAGCCCCCCTTGACAGGGGTTTGGGGGCACCACTCGTGAAGCTAAAAATAGATGAAAATTTTCTTTGTAAAATATTATAATTTCATAGTTAATTTGGGTCATTCATTAGGTGGATGATATAATGGTAGAAGTTGTGTTAATTTAGGATTCTTTTCCCTAGAAGGCAACACTCAATTTATATGAGGCAATTATATTGTGATTGTGTATGAATATTCTGAGCAAGAGAGAGAGAGAGAGAGAGACAGGAGGTTGTGTGTGAGCGAAGAGGAAATTAAAATAGGTATACGGTAGGTTGTATCACTTCATTTTGCTGGATAATATAAAAGGAAGGATCATATGTTTCTCCGCGGACGTAGCCCAAATTTGGTGAACCATGTATATCCGTGTCTCTCTTGTTTTAGGTATTTTTGTATTTGTGTTTCTACAATATTTTGTATTTCATCGTTTCATTAATTAATTTCTAACAGCGTCATGCTAAGAATTCATTGGTGGTCGAGCTGAAGACCTATGAATCATATGCATGTTCTGACATTGAGTCAGAACTTGACAAGGGATATGGAAAAGGGAAGCATATTATTGATTCAGAGCCTGGTGCCATTATTACCACCACCAAGATCTAGAATATTGACCCCGAAGATCTAGAGGAGGGGGAGCGTCTCTTCCACTCACAAATGTGGTTGAAGGGTCATCCATCGTGGTTCATTGTCGACAGAGGGAGCCAAAATAAGCTCATTTTAGTAGATGTCATGAAGCAACTAGGCATACTGAACAAACCAAAGTATAATTCGTACAACATCGGGTGGTTTCACCAAGGACAATATCTCTGGGTTAGCCAACAGTGCCTTCTTCCCTACACCATCAAGTCCTTCACATATGAGGTACAATGTGATGTTGATCTTCTTGAAGTTTGTGATGTATTATTAGGCCAACCATACTTGTGGAAGCATCATGTTGTATATGTGTCTAGGCATTGCACTACTATTATTACTTTGGGAAATAAGTTATATAGGATATAGGATGTAGCACCGCCTAACGCCATCTCTTTGATCTTTGTGAAGCAATGCAGTAAGATCATTTCCCAAACTAGGAAATTTATCTTCCTTATGATTCACCCTCACAGCAAGAAGAAGATTGTGGCCACATCCATGACCTCCAGACAGGGCTCCTCTGCATGCCAGCAATAGATGGACAAGGTCATGTAGGAGTATCGGGACATCTTCACTTCACCCACAGGGGTACCCCTACACTACCAATTCAGGCACTCCATCGATTTGATCCCAAGCGCGCCACTGCCCAGTTGATCGATTTGTCAACACTTTGTTCTAGATAATGATGAAATCAAGAGGCAAATTCAAGGGTTGTTTTAGAAAGGGCACATCAGGCTAGGTTCAGCACCTTGTGTGAGCTCGATCATATTTTTATAGAACAAGGACAAGACCTAGGGACTCTGTATTGACTATTGGGTATTGAATAAGATCACAGTCCAAAATAGGTATCCAATCCCATGGATTAATGACCATATGGACCACCTCAAGGGGGGAAAATATTTCAACAAATTTGACTTGAAGTTTGGCTATCACCAGGTACCATTTGAACCCTCCGATGTGTGGAGGATTTCCTTCAAATCCAAGGAGGGCCTTTTTAAATGGTTTGATCCGGATTTAAACAGGAACGCAACAAAATACAGAGATAACCATATACACAAATATGCAGCAGAAATAATACTTTATTTCATTAATGGAAAATACTGAAATATTCTTACAACCAGAAATGGAAATAAACCAGCTAGGGCGATGATAGCTTATCTCTATGAAGAGATGTGGTGACTACATGCCTTTGAACTGTTCCGAACTGTATTACAATGAGGCTCGAAGGTCTATTTATTGTTGAGAAACAATGGAAAACCCTTCACATTCCAAAACCAAACCCTAGAAGATGAAACGCCACATTGTGGGCCCCGTTTTGGGTAAATTGGTACATCAATTTCCCGGGGTCGTAACTTTGGCATACGATCTCCGTTTGACGCGTATGATAGCTCGTTAGAAAGATCTATCCGAGAACTACCACTTTGGGAAGGGCAACATGGTCCATGGACCCATGTTGCCCCCAGATTTCCCAAAAAACGTCGTTTAGGGCCTCAAAACGGCTCCGGAAGTTCAGGACCCGAAAAACTGCTAAAAATAGTAAGTTGTGCTACAATTTAGGAAACTGAAAAGACTGAAAGAGACAGTTGTGGGGGGTCCAAATGGGATAGGTGGGTGGCCACCAACATCCACCTGGATCATTCCTCCCCCCTTAGGAAGCAATGGTCCCCATTGCGTGAGTTCCTCCATCTGCTGAACTTGTTCTGCACTGTCTGATATGTCCAGTAATGGTGGGAAGCATGGTCGACGACGGTCCACATTGAACACTTGGTGCAGGTGAAGGAATGGAGGAATGCTGTGCTCCAAAGCATTGTTCCCCAGAGGCTTGGTACTGCTGTAAGGACCATGTTGGAGTGGTCTGAGCTTTTGATGGGCTCTTGTAAGGCGTTCTTTCTTCAGATGTAACCAAATTTTGTCGCCCACCTGAAACTTATGTGGTACCCCTGTGGGTGAGGAGAAGTTGTTCCTGTGTTCTGTCATGACTGTATCCCTCTGCTGCTGCTGCTGCATGGAGGAACACTTTGCAGGGGTCATGGATGTAGCAACGATCCTCCCCTTACTTTGGGAGTGCACCATACAGATGAATTTCCTGGTCTGTGATATGAGCTTGTTGCCTTTCTTAGCAGTGATCAAAGATGTGGTAGTAGGTGGGGCTATCTCTGGTATCCTGTATAATGAATTACTCAAAGAAATAATGACAGCACGAGGCCTTGACTCATACACAGCATGTCGCCTCCACAAGTATGGCTGGCCTAATAATACATCACAAACATCTAGAGGTGTAACATCACACAATACCTTGTCTGTGAAAGGCTTGATGCTGTAGGGAAGGCGGCACTGCTGGCGAACTTTGAGATCTCGTCCTTCATGAAGCCACCCGACACTATACGGCTGCGGGTGTGGTGTAGTCGATAGGCCCAACTGCTTCACGACCTCTACTGAAATAAGGTTCTTTTGGCTGCCACTGTCGACAATGAATTGTAGCGGCGAACCCTTCACCCACATCTGTGAGTGGAAAAAACGTTCCCCCTCCTCTGGCTCTTCGGGCTCATTCTTCTGGATTTTGGCAGTGGCAATAGTGGCGCTGGGATTTGCATCAATGATCTGCTTCCCTTTTCCATTCCCCTTGTCGGGTTCTGACTCAGGGTCAGAACATGTATCTGATTCAGAAGCCTTCAACTCGGCCACCAGCGACTGCTTGGTCCGACATTCACTTGTGTTATGAGTGGGACTCTTGTGGAACTCACACCACTTTTCTGTGTCCTTCTTCGGCTTTGTGGTGTTGTTCTTTTCTTGTGGCTTCGACGGGTTGTCTTGGGTTACCCCGCCTTGGCTTTGTCCTTTGGGCTTCGGATTTGCAGATCCAAAGTCTCTCTTCTTCTGTTTGAACTTTTGCTCGATTTTGACAGCGTATCGGTATGCTGTGCCGAGTGAGGAGATGTCCAAGAACTCCATCTCTTCCTGGATGTATCTATGTAGGCAACCGCGGTATTTGAGTACCAGATGCAGCTCAGAATCTTTGATACCCAACTGTGTGCGAAGGGTGTGAAAGATGTTTGTGAATTCAGGCACATCTTGGTCCCGTCCCTGCCGCAGCGTGGTCCATCTGATGTATTTGTCCTCATAGCTTTTGACAGGGTAGTACTGCTCCTTGATGGCATTCCGAAAGTCATTCCAAGTGGGTGCGGCTGAAAATAGTGAGCCTGTACTTTCATCATTCTGCTCGCAGTAGGTTTCCCACCAGTCCTTGACGTGGGGGGCTGCTTTGAGAAGAGCGAAAACAATCTTTTCCCGACTTGAAAATTCATGAACAGAGGAATACCCATCTAGCAGATTTAACCATTTATCTACGGCATCTGCGTCTATTTTACCCTCGAAGATGGGGATTTCAAAATTAACTTGTACCTTAAAGGGCGTGGAGTTTCCATAGTCGCTACTGGAAGCCAATGCGTCACCTCTAGGTAGACGCTGAAGGATCTGCGCAAAAATGTCCATCATCACGTTCCGTTGTCGCTCGAGGGCTTCTTCGAGCAAGATTTTGATAGGATCTCCTGCCCCCTCGCCTTTCTTCTCATCCGCCATGGGAGGCTGTCCGGATTTTCGAGGCTGGTCTTGCAAAGGTTCGACCAGTTCAAGCTCTAACTCCTTATATCCTGACCTCGTCGGGGACATGCAAAGAAAAAACGAGAAAAAGCAGACCGCTCTGATACCACTGATCCGGATTTAAATAGGAACGCAATAGATTACAGAGATAACCTTAAATACGTAGATGCGATAACCATAAATAAAGAGATGCAGCAGAAATAACACTTCATTTCATTAATGGAAAATACCGAAATATGCTTACAACCAGAATTGGAAATAAACCAGCTAGGACGATGGTAGCTTATCTCTTAGAAGAGATGTGCGGCTACATGTCTCTGAACTGTTCCGAACTTGTGTTACAATGAGGCTCGAAGGCCTATTTATTATTGAGAAACAATGGAAAACCCTTCACATTCCAAAACCGACCCTTAGAAGATTGAAACGCCAAATTGTGGGCCCCATTTTGGGTAAATTGGTACATCAATTTGCCGGGGTTGTAACTTTGGCATACGATCTCCGTTTGACTCGTATGATAGCTCGTTAGAAAGATCTATCCGAGAACTACCACT
>APFE031543458.1:0-11663 GCA_000404065.3 Pinus taeda
CATCTACAGGAAGAGAAACACACTGGAGCATGACTAACTCCCTTGTTTTCATCTGTATTTCACTCATTACTAACACCCTTTCCCAAGATGCACAGAGCACAGAAATTTATATCTTTGACATATCCTTATGGCTTTGAGAAGCCACATTTCTTGTGCAAAATCTTTTCATTTTGATCTACTCCCAATTTCACGTTATTTTCAAAGAAAACTTGGTTAAGCTAGCCCTTATTTGTATGTTCCCTCCATGTTAACAACTAACTCTACTACTTAGCTCCCTATACCCCATTATCCCTATTATTATAAACACTATGGTGTATAAACCCCACAATGCATAAATATCCCCTCCTTGGCATTATAGCCATAATGTTCTCTCCCTGGGACTTGAATTGACACCTGGTCAAGGTCAAGAACCCATGACTCACCTTTTGCTCCCCCTCAAACCAGTTCCCTACCCAGAAGTTCCGTTTTACCTTGGAAAACCTTGAAAAAACCTTGAAAAACCTTCAAAACCCATAAAAATCACTCAAAGGGCGGAAAACATTATAAAATCATCCCTCCCCCCGCTTTATCCTAAGGTCGAGGGTTATCTGCCCTTTCATATTACATAAAACCCATTTCACCCACTTCCTATAATTTCTGCCTTTACAAATGATTTATGCCCGAAATGTATGAAAAACCTCTTTCTAAAGTTGGCGGACCGAAATATTTTTGTAATAAAAACCATTGAAAATTCTCCAAAAGGAACAAATAGCGCACGGAGGGTCCCGCCGCCACGTTTGCAAAGAAAATTATTGTTTATTGCCCGCTCGCTGGCCTCTATTGTCCGTGCAGATTGCCCGCCCGATGACCGTCAGATGGAGCCGGATCCAGATCTACGGCGGATGATCATTTCGGGCAAACCCGACGTCCGCAGGTTAACCGAAGGAGCTGTTACAGTTCGCGCAAGTTGGGCGCCCGACGACCGTTCGATCGCCCGCTTCCAGATCCACGGCCTATATCAATATCGAAAGGCCCTACGTGTCTGACAGATACCTTCCGATATCTGTCAGACGCTTGCGTCAGGCAGGCGTCACGCCAGGACACATGTCACTCCTTGATTGCATCGGAGCAATGCCTGACAATCCGTTCACCGTACAAGGCCCGTTCCGATATCGTGACACCTGTCCCACCCACGTCGTCGCCCTGTTGCCGTGCATGTCACTGCCACATCTGCTCACCTCACCTCTCATATCGTGACACCTGGCCGCCACCTCATCGCCCCCGTGGACTTGCCGCTGACCGCCACGTCACCCGGTGACGTCATGATGACGTCACCCAACCCGGGCCCCCTTGATGACGTCATGCTGACGTCATCCATAAAGCGCGCCAAAAAGGCCAAAAAGCCATATTTTCGCCAATTTTCACCATTTTTTCATATTTTTCAGAAATTTCCTGTTAAGCTCTCTGCATGTAATTTACGACGCCTGCGCCACCAGTCATCCTGCATCCCAGAACCCCTGTCAGATGGAGCCGGATCCAGATCTACGGCGGATGATCATTTCGGGCAAACCCGACGTCCGCAGGTTAACCGAAGGAGCTGTTACAGTTCGCGCAAGTTGGGCGCCCGACGACCGTTCGATCGCCCGCTTCCAGATCCACGACCTATATCAATATCGGAAGGCCCTACGTGTCTGACAGATACCTTCCGATATCTGTCAGACGCTTGCGTCAGGCGGGCATCACGCCAGGACACATGTCACTCCTTGATTGCATCGGAGCAACGCCTGACAATCCGTTCACCGTACAAGGCCTGTTCCGATATCGCGACACTTGTCCCGCCCACGTCGTCGCCCTGCTGCCGTGCACGTCACTGCCACATCTGCTCACCTCACCTCTCATATCGCGACACCTGGCCGCCACCTCATCGCCCCCGTGGACCTGCCCCTGACCGCCACGTCACCCGGTGACGTCATGATGACGTCACCCAACCCGGGCCCCCTTGATGACGTCATGCTGACGTCATCCATAAAGCGCGCCAAAAAGGCCAAAAAGCCATATTTTCGCCAATTTTCACCATTTTTTCATATTTTTCGGAAATTTCCTGTTAAGCTCTCTGCATGTAATTTACGACGCCTGCGCCACCAGTCATCCTGCAACCATTTTCAAAGCACCCAGCGCGCAAATCCAGCTACATTCTTCAGTCCAGACCACTGTTTAACAAGTATTTCAACCTCGACCCCCTGAGAACTGGTTTTTCTTAAGTTTTCTGTAAAAACCACCTTAAAAGCCATTGAATTCAAAATTTCACCGATAAACCAACTGCACTCCACCCAATTTGACTGTTTAAAGCTGAAACTTATCGGTGGAAACCTCGGGGAAACTGCATTTTTCTGCTAAAACCTACCCTGTTCGCGCAATCGTGGACTCCTGCATAACTCCCAAAACTGACAAGGGAGGTCTTCCTGCTACTGAAAACCCTTCCCAAAAGGCCCAGCATTGTTATCCTGACTATACACCGACCCTGTCAATCTTGGTTCCCACCAAATTCACTGTTTTAAGCGGCATTTCAGAGATTACTTGTATAAAACATGGAGACCCCCGAAATACTCAATGTCACTCCTCTAAATGCTCCTCAGAGGGATCTAGACTGGCAGGATTTGGCAGACCTGGATTACCAGATCTCAGAAGACTCCAGAGAAGGATGCACCCCTCATCTTCAACTGCTAAATGAGTTCAGGGCTAAATACAGAGATGGAACAGATATCCTAGGCATCTGGGAGTCTGCCCTGCCAACTTTTAAAATGCCTCTAGTTAGACAATTCCCTGAACTCATCTATCTATGTGCCAGTTGTTACGAGCCATCACAGAGAGCTGTAGTCAATCCCAAGGGTGAAGTTGTATTCTATACCACCCCTTAGGCCATCAGGGACATGGTTCAGTTCAAGACTGATAAGAAAATGGTTCCTTTATCCCTGCTGGACTTAATCAACCAAGGGACCAAAACACTTACAGAGGCAGAGATCCTGAGGTTTAATCAACTGTTTGTTAGCAAGTCAGACACAGTGCTGCATCCCCCTATCTTTGATGGATACCTAAACCAACTTGGACTAGACCTAGCCCATATGGTGAGCTCAGTTCTGGGATACAAATCAATGGAGTATATAGAGGAAATTGTGCTAGTCATGATGTTAAGGTTTGCCCCTGGGAGGACCCCCATCTGCTATAACTATGCCACATACATCTCGGACAAAATACATGAGCAGTTCCTACACTTATCCAGAGAGAGGGTGTTCAGATACACCTCATATATTTATCATCTTATTCTGTATCACCAACATGACAAATTCTCTTTTGAAATCAAGAGAACTGATGCAGCAGGAAATCCAAGATCGGTGGTATATTGGAGCTCAATCTTCCATGGAAATTTCTACTCACCCTACACATATTGTGAGTTCATAGATCTCTTCATTCATCCAGCCCTATCTCTACTTATGACAGAACCTCCTCCAAGACTCACTGATGAAATGCAGAGAGTTCTACAGTTGTCCAGTGCCTACAACATAGGGGACTGGTATTTTTACCAGCATCACACTGTGATTAGGATATATGGGTGTGAGCTGCGCCCGTTCAGGCTACCCAAGTATGTGCCTATGAGGCTCTTTGCCCTGGAGTATTTCCGACAATTCACCTATACCGATCTGATCCATTTTGCAAACAGGGGCAAGAAGGCACAACTCAAAGTAAAAAACCAGCTTGGTCATTTGATTTTAAACAGAAGAGAAGGATGGAAGGAGGCAGAGAGAATGTTGAATGGCCTTGGCCTAACACAAAGCTTCCTATGGAAACCATATGACCCCAATGGCTTTATATCCAAGAGGAGACTAAAGTACAAACTCTCCAAATATGAGCATCATAACATGCTCCTCATAACAAGACATGAAAACCGGCCAAAATGGCAGAAAAATACCTTGGTAGAACCCCTGTCCCAAGAAGAGCTAGTTGACAGGGCTAGGAGGCATTTATTGAAAATCGCTGACTAGGAGTGTCCTTCTCAGGTGCCTACCCTACCAAGTTCTCACACAACAGCGCCAGCTTCCTCGTCTGCAACACAAGAAGGGGCAGCACAAACTTCAAATCAGGGGCAGGACAAAGGAAAAGGCAAGGTAATGGAAGAGGCAGAGGGCCAGCAGGAGCAACAGCAAGAGGGCCAACAGGGCCAACAAGGCCAACAAGGCCAGCAAGAGGAACAACAACAAGACCAGCAGCAAACTGATCAGCAGGATCAGGAAACACAAAAAGGGGAAGACCAGGCAGCCACCCAAGATAAGACAACCAGCATGGCCCCTCCTAGACAAGATTCTAGGATCGACTCTTCAGTCCTCCAAACCCCTCTGAGGGAGGACATCAGCAGGAAAAGGGAGAGGGAGACTCCTCTCACAGAAGGTCCAGAAAAAAGGCAAAGGCTCAATCCATTTTCAGAAGAAGAAATGCAAAGCCTTGAGACCTCTGCCAGCTCATTACAGCAAGAGCAAGATAGGACAGCACTTGGAGAGGTCAGCTCCTCAGGACATGGAAAGAGTGCAGCTGCAAGCATAAAGGACCAGTTCAGGGATTCTAAGAGGAGGAGTGAGCCACTCAAAATCAAGCTCTACAATCATTTGTTGAACATGGCTCCTCCAAACCAACAAAGACTAATGGCTGCCTTTGATGTGCAAGAGAGCAAATTGACTATGAGCCATTTTGCCCCTACAGTGCAGCAACCTCAAACACCTGCTGATTATATAAGGACAAACTTAGAAGTCCTTGCAAAAGACATCCACCCCATGGACCAAATCGAGCTCCACAAGCAAACGGGTGAGATGGTCTATGCCACCCTGGCAGACAAGACCTTGGTAAATTATAGGCTGCAAAACAGTTTGAATAACACTGCAGCTCAACTTGAGTTGGAAAGGGCATCCTCTCAAGCCAAGGACAACAGAATCAAGGCACTAGAAGAGATCATCATAGAGTTTGGTCATGATCCCAATGATGTTAAGGCCATACAGGAGGTCCTTAAACTAAAGGATGCAGATGTAGCTGCAATTAAGAAGAAGATGAAGATCCCACCAACTCTACATCCACAAACAGATGAAGTAGCCCAACAGAGATGAGAAAGGGATGTCACTGCACTGCTAGTGAGCTTATATAAGGAACTGGTTGACACCCAACAAAAGTTGCAGGATACAGAGACTACCCTGGAAGCCACTATACAAAGGGGAGAACAAGGGCAGTCTTCCAAACCACCCACAGAGACGATAGATCTCGAGGAGACCCCTAAAGAGAACATCCCTCCAAAGCAAAAGGAATCAAAAACAGAGCCAGCCACTACAGAACCAGCCACTACAGCGCCACCAACCGAGCAGGCCGAGAGCCTGGATATGCAAAAATTAAGACAAGAACTCCAGGTGCTAGAGGCTCAAATGACAGAGCTAAATAAGGCCAAGGACAGCTTAGCAAAGATAGAAGAGAAATATGATAAGTCTAAGCAAAATGTGGCTGAGAGGGAGAGGGAAGTAAAATCCCTAAAAAAGAAAATTGCAGAGCTGGAAAAGCAGCTCAATTTTGAGAAAGTGATAGCAGAGATCAAGCAAGTGATTTGGACTGCCATTGGACAATCAATCACCAACCAGTGGGAGTACATTGATGCTATATATGAACAAATAGGACTCATTGGTAGGGCAAAGAAAGAGCTGTACAGAGCAAGAAACGCCCTTGGCAACATGGCAGACCTTGCCCCCAGAATGATTGAGGTCCTAAATTACAGGACTGGTTCTCAGCTAATAAAAATGGGAATTGCTAATAGAACTGAAACCATTTCCCTAATCAAAAGAACCACAACAATGAAGAACCTAATTCAGACACTGGACAGGAAAATACATGATATACAGGCAGATATAAGTAAGTTCCAGAATAGGTTCACAGCCCTGCAGGACAAAGGGCTTCCTAGCTTGGAAGAATTAGGGAAGTTTCTCTCTCATGAGAAATACATCAAGAAGGTGAGCACTTTTGCAGCAATTCAAATTGCTGATGCACCTGGGTCATCTTCAGCAGGCCCACTAACACGACAGGCTCTTTTTGAGAAGTTAGATAACTTATTTTTTATTAAAAATGAGGTAGCACATCTATTTGATGAGCCTCCCCATTTCTATAAGTACACAGAAGCTGATGAGACCTTAGGGTCAATTTTGAGGCATCAGCTTCCCCCCCAAGACATATGGCAGGACTTAATAAAGCTACTTTTGAATCAAAGCTGAAGAATTAAATCTTTTCAGCAATACAGTCCATATTGCATCTACAGGTGGACAAAGCCATGACAGTAAGCATAAAGACGCTGAGCCAACTCAGCACAGGTACTCGGCATCGACAGCAACATCAGCAGGTACAGGTGGCAGGGCCAAGAAGATACAAAAGATCAAAGTGACAGAGCACTTCATTTCACAGTTATTAAAAAGTCACGCAAATAACTCCGCAGCACCCAAAGGTCAAAAATCTGTCCTGACAGGAGTTAAAGGCCTTTAAAGGGCATTTATATTTTCAATTACTTCTCATCTACTCTCCTGTACAAATGCAAGAGATATTTTCCCTCTCAGATGACTCTTTTCCTGAGATATTTTTGTATGAAACCTCTATATATTCCCCCTCGCGTTTGTTTAGAGGGGTTGGACTCCGGATGTAAGAAATTCTCCTGATATCTTCTCTGTTATTCTCATATTGTAAGTTCTCAGACAGTTAATACAAAAAGACAGTGGGATTTCTTCAATGATGTTGGTCTCTTGATCTCCTGATGGTGTGTGGCTCAGAGTTGTAGGATTCCTGTGTATTGCGTGGCTCAATAAGTTTTTCTCATGACTCCTTATTTCACCTGTGTTCCCTGTTATTCCATGTTTCTTTCATGTTTTCTGTACACTTGAAAATCTAGATAGTAAGGAGAAAGAATAGTCTCAGGATTTTGTCATTGGCTACCCTGAACTCAATCTGAACTATCTTATATGTTTTCTTCTGATACAGTATTTAAAGAGTAATTCTTCACTGCTACCTTTAATACTATGTCATCACCGTACATTGTTGTTTAGGAATTCAAGCAATTGCTCCTAGACAACAAGCCTCTTTCACAATATACAGTTCAAGTAAAGAAATCTTAATTGCTCTTTGCTGATTGTTTTCATCTCACTCTTGTTATTTACAGTTTGTTTCATGGAATGCACACAGGCCCTACAGCTTTTCCCCTCACCAAAATCAAGACCTCGAAAGAATATTGTCCCAGACCCCATTGCCCAATGGATTAACTTGATCTGCTGATATACTTTAAGGAAATCAGAAGCATCCTCCCAACCAAACACAAAAACAACCAAAAAATTCACTTCATAACTAGCCTAAAACCTTCACTGAAAGCAGTGACAAAACCTTATAGAGAGAGCCCTCTCTGACTGCAGCTAGGCTAGAAGCTGTAGCCCAAAGATTGGTTAGTGGTTACCCCGGCCGTATCCTCTCAGGAGTCAAAGAGGACAACTTGGGTGTTAACATAAATGGCGACTCCACTGGGGAAACTTAGGATTTAAAGTCTAAAAATCAGTCAAGAAGCTTTCAAAACTGCTCTCATATAAACATTTGCAGCTTCAAGGTAGAGCTGATTTAGACGTCATACCTAACACAGAAGCGTACAATATTTCGAGAACATCCTAAGCTAGTCCTTGCTCTACTCTGTGCTATGCAAAGTTTTCATAAAATCCAAAAGAACTAGCTCAGAAACTGGCTCCCAAGAAGAATCTCCGGTACACAAGGAATAACCCTGACCCCAACCCTCCTGCTCCCAACCCTCCTGCTGTATTCGAAAACCCCAATACAATCCCCAAGTTTGTTAGGGACCAACAAAAACAAGATCAACTTGCTGACATTGGTCCAAAACCTGAGCATCCTAATCCAATCTCCACTCCTGTCAAAGTTCTATTCTGTTCTACCCCTAATTCCCCTAGTTCCCCTTCAACATCCCAAAGTTCCCCACTAATCCCTTCTTCTCCCACACAAGTTCTTCCATTCCACACTGTTATACCCTCTATACCTATTACCCCTGTGATACCTTGTGTTCCTCTTGTCCCAGTTGTCCTAGTTAACCCCCAGAATCCAGCAAATATGGCCAGGTATGCACCTCTGCAATTGCCTGCCAATCCAGTGGCCTTACCTCAAGACTATCAGGCCAAAATAACATACTTTGACTCCACTGGTCCCTATTCTGCCACCCAGCATGCTAAGAGAATGCAAGATCACTTTGAAAATTATGAAATAGATGATGAAACTGTAAGGATGAGAATATTTGTCCAAAGCTTAACAGGGGATGTGAGAACATGGTTTAGATCTCTGCCTGCAAACAACATTACTACCCCTGATGAGCTCTACCAATCCTTCACGAATAGATGGGAGAAAAAGAAGGACCCTTTGCACATACTTGGTGAATATGATATGATCAGAAGAGGTCCCCAAGAGACTGTTTTGGAATATTGTGCTAGGTTCAACAATGTTTACAATGCTATACCTCAAAACCTAAGACCTCCCCCGAATTTAGCCTTATACAAATTCCCAGATGGATTTGACCCAGATATGGCCTACCAATTAAAAGAAAGAGCCCCTCAAACCCTCAAAGAAGCTCAGAGAGTTGCGGTAACGGTTGAAGCAAACCTGATCGCCAAGAGGAATAGGGCTAAAACAGAAAAGAGAGTTGTTTTCAAAGAAGAGCCCTCTTCCTTGGACCAAAAATTGGATGCAATAATTTCTGGTATGAAGAGGTTAGGCGATAGGGTAGAATCTGTGGAAAGAAAATCCTCATGGGAAGCCCCAGCAAATAATCCTAACAGGGCTACAAACTTCAGGAGGAACCAAAACCCTAGTGGGAGCAAAGCCAACAATGACCCTGAAATAAGACCACCATTTCAAGAAAATTATGCTGAAACATCCACATCCGAAGAAGAAACAGAGGACACTCATATCCACCTAATGGGCCTTGATAATAAGCACCAAGTATTCTTGAGTCAAGAGGACCAGGATGAGGAAGATAGTAAACAGTTTCAGACTAGTTCAGGGGAATCATTTGATTTCAAACAAGGCTATGACACTGCTGTCTATGAGGTTCATAAACAGTACAAGTTGAGAAGTAGAACTATAAATGTAACACAACCTGAGAAAACAAAAGACAAAGCACAGCCCAAAAGTGCCATAGTAGTGGAACCAAAGAACACATCTAAGTCACCTACAAAAGAAATAACTATTGAAGACATCACTGAACAGTTACTGAATTCACCTACTTCATCAGTTGAATAGCCTAAACCAAGCAAAGGGCCTCAAGAGGTGATCAGCAATCATAAACCTCAAAATCAAGAACAAGCCTTAACTGATAAAGAAGGCAAGCTCACCCATACTACCAAAACACCAACAGAGAAACCCTTTGACTTGGAAACTGAAATTGGAAAATTGAAAATAACTATACCTCTGGCAGAGCTAGCCAAAAATGAGATTTATAAACAGCAAATTCAAAGATCTCTACAACTCACCCATAGCAAAAACAAAGATAATGTGGATAATGTCAATGTATTGGATGACACCCCTGAATTGCTCTTTGGCCCAGAGGTTGATGGAAAATTAGCAGACTCAGGAATCCTACCCTTTTATGTTAGCCTGCATGTGCATGACAAAATACTACACAATGCAATGTTTGACTCAGGTGCATCTCATAATCTAATGCCAAATCTGTAATGGAAAGGTTGAATTTGGATATCACTAGACCATACAAGGACCTCTTTTCATTTGACTCCAGCCAAGTCAAGTGTCTAGGCCTAATAAAAGACCTATGTGTGTCTTTAGTTCAATACCCAAACAAAACCATCCTAATGGATGTAGTTGTTGCTGACATTCCACCCAAATATGGGATGTTACTGTCACGATCATGGGGAGCTAAGCTTCAAGGGTCTCTCCAACTAGACATGTCTTATGCTACTATCATAGTCTTTGGTCAACCCAAGAGATTGTATAGAGAGTCACTAATGAAATACATGGTCAGTAGCACAGAGAAACCTCAAAACTTTCCTATATATGCTGTTCACTCTGAGATAGACTCATACATCCTTTTCAACGACAATAGAAGCAACAACACCAAGGAAAAAGACCCTGATATCCAAATACTGACTGAATCAAACAATGCCAATATTCAAGACCACAAAACAAGCGACTGTGAAACCACAGCATTGGAACAAGATAATGAAACAATTGTTCCCCTAGAAAACAAAACAAACCCACCAAGGGAGAAGGAAGTCATGCAGACCAAACCAAAAGATCAGCCTATACTCCAACTTACAAATCCATGCCTCACTCACATTGTTCAAAACCCCCTAAAAAAGGAATCCCTATGGTTCCTAGAATTTGATGGATCAGTTAACAAGTTAGGGGCAGGAGCAGGAATATGGGTGCACAATAAAGAGAATAGTTATGCAGAAGGCAGAGCCTACAGACTGAACTTTAGATGTACCAACAATATGGCTGAATATGAGTCCCTTCTACTAGGCCTCAAGCTGGTACAATCCCTGCAAATCACTAGAATATCAATCCTAGGGGATTCTGACTTGGTTATCCAATAAGTTAAGGGCAATTTTGTTACCAAAGATAATAGACTCAGATCATACAGAGCTGTGGCTACTGAGCTACTTAAGTCTTTTGCTAATTTCCAAGTCACCAAAGTTCCTAGGTCACACAACCTGCATGCTCATAGTCTAGCCACATTTGCAAGTACTTGCAAGTTACCCTTTGACCCCCATCACCGTTTCACAGCTGAGGTAAAACACAGACCATCAATCCCAAGTAACATAAGAGACTGGCAAGTATTTGACAATGATACACAAATCAAAAACTTTCTGAATTTACAGGAAGAATTTTCAGGTCTCAATATAGATACTGAGCCAGCAAGTCAATCACAAATACTTGAGCCAGTAAGTCAATCACAAATACTTAGTTTAAATAACAGCCAACTACTTTCACCCAAAACAGCCTACTAAATGCTAAATCCTACAATTTTCAATCAGAATAACATTCAAGAGATCCAGCAGATTGAGCATGAAGAGACACCTGAGGATGAAACTGAAATGTTACAGCTAAACAACAATCTTCTGCCCATAGGTTTAGCTCCATTAGAAGACATGTTTGATTCTAATGATGTCCCCAATAAACCAAAAATTGAACCCCTAAATACTACCATTGAAGAATATAACATAGGGACAGTTCAAAAGCCTAAAATCATAAAATTATCAGCTGCATTACCACCTGATCAAAAACCCAAGTACATTGATCTTTTTAAAGAATTTCAGGATGTGTTTGCATGGAGTTATGAGGACCTTAAGTCCTATGACACTTCTGTAATACAACACACAATCCCACTCAAGCCAAATCAGAAGCCCTTCAAGCAAAAACTCAGAAGGATCAACCCTATGCTCCTCCCAGCAATGGAGCAAGAAGTACAAAAGATGTTTAAAGCAGGCATAATAGCACCAATCAGATTTTCTGATTGGATTTCAAACCTAGTCCCCACAAGGAAGAAAACTGGTGAAATTAGGCTCTGTGTGGATTTAAGAAACCTCAACCAAGTGTCATTGAAAGACAACTACCCC
>APFE031543458.1:40704-54340 GCA_000404065.3 Pinus taeda
ATGTGTTCTCTTTATGTTTCATATGTATTTTGTTATGTTTCACAGTTCATTCATATCCATTTCAGTGAAATTTTATGAGTAAGATAAGGTAGAATTCATATTTATTGCTCTGCCTGTGGGAAAGTTTCACGTTCTATGTTCTTATTCTGTTGAAAAGGATTCATGCGTTTTTGCCCTTTTCACCCTCCTAAACAATCTTTCCATTTCGAATTATTTCAAATTTAATTTCTAGACTTTCCGCCTGTCTTGCCTCACGAAGTAATCTGTGCCTTTGTGTTAAATTCTCTGCTCATTGCTGCTCGTTGGTCCCATACATCCTAGAAACTCCGTTATTTATAAAAAATTGCTTCTTGTATCCATGTTTATTTACTAGCCTAAAATCAATATTCATTGTAAGTCATCTCAGACCATATCGTTTATTTATTCACTGAGTGTGACACGGAGAGAGCCCTCTCCTATTCTGGTAGGGCTGGCTACCAGACTGAGCGTGGTTTGTGGATACCATGAAGTTTGCCTTCCCTTAGGCTAAGGTAGATTTAGGTGCTAACGTCCTACACATAACCAGTTTCAAGTCATATAAGTTTTATTAAGCACAAGTTACCATAGATACATTTTTTGCATATCACAATGAATAATCAAATACACAAACTATACCTATTTTTCAATTTCATCCAATTTCTTTTGTCCATTTGATAATATGTTCCAAGCACCTTTGAAATTGCATCTACAAAGGACTATATAAGTTAGTTCATACTAAAGATAGATCAAAAGTAAACTAAAGATAGATGTTGCTGAAAGTAAGCCTAGATTTGTAACAAAAAATTAGTAGCCCTATATAATGACATATTAGATGTAATAGAACCTTTTAATGGTGTATTTATGTTGGTACAATCCATTATTTTTCTGGTATATGACTACAAGGGCCACATTTATTCTAGACCTACTCAAGGTTATAGTGTATTTTTTATCAATCCTTTGGTCCGATGCTGACCACTTATTAGACGAACCTAAAAATCTAGAGACAATCTAGCAAAGACTGAAGTTAAATTGCTTTTCTTTCCACACAAGTGAATGGATAGCTCCCCAAATGTGTGGTTTTGAGGGAAAAGTATATAAGAATTTGATTGAAGGTGAACATTAAAAAGGTATTGTTGAATTGCAGTAATGGACCTGAAAGAGGAATTGGAATTCACACTTAACCTTCGAAATTATGGGTTCACTTCAGGCAGAACTTTATTTCCTCAAAAGCAAGCTATAGGCATCGCTATATTTGGCATCACTATATTAACAATGCCTCGGTATATCTCTATCCATGATATCTTCAGCACTCTAGACTCTAGACTCTGTTAATGGCAATTCTTGGTCGTCCTATATTAGCCATGACACAATGAATAAGGTAATAGCGATGTATATGTCATACTGTATGATATGAAAGGTGAGAACTGAGGTAAGCACTAAGGGAACATCTCAGCCAAAGTGAAAAGTGCCATTTCAATCATATAAATTTCTTCCTCAACTTCTAAAACTGTTAGTTGAAGTAAATGTGAATATAATTTATTTATCACAAACTTGACTTCATCTAATCTAGGAACCAAGTTTACCAATTACTCGATAGATAGGTTTGACTTCTTGGTCAACTAAGGTAATCTCCTATTAAAATTCACGATGAAGTTTTAATATCTTACTGATATACCCAACAATTTGAGGTCGTCATAGAATGGAAAAGAATGTTGCATAATAGTGTACAAGAAGATTGACCAAATAAATCCTAATTCCATATATGTCATGCAAGAAATTTCTAACTTTGTTTCATGATACTTAGCACACTAAATATCCACTTGGCACTAATTTGATTATCATAGAGACACTGATTTCAGGAAGCTAGTCTGCATTGACCTGGCCTAATAAAATTATTTTTAATCATATATATTCCTGAGGAAATGATTGTCACACCTTAGTTATTCTTCACTTTCAACTACTTTTAAGTTTCCTCTTCATACTATAGTCTAGTAAAGAACTGAAAAATTGGCATTATTGAGGCATGGTGCCCTCTCATTGAAAACCAACAACACTGCAAGATGATATATATGAGTTTCAATTACTTGATCATATTTTTTAGCATGATGATATTTTTTTGAGAATAACCACTTGTATCCATTCTTGTTATTTGGAGTTCAATAGCTGGAGTTCCAAATTTTGATCCAAGATTGTAACCGCAATTGTTTTAATCCTCTCAGTACATGTCCAAATATACCAATCTCATGCAGGTCATAGGTGTACTTTTCCTACTAACAAATGAAACTAAAAAGGGTAGAAGTAATCAAAAGTTGTCTTCTATCTTTCCTAACAGTCACTTAATGTCATCTAAATGACCGTTTCAATATATCTAAGTAATCAGGGTTCATGTGTGCAAGAACAGGGATTGTCACTTTTTAAATCAGGGAGAGTAGGGATGCATGGGATAACATAACATACATGTGTATGCAAAATATAAAATATTAAAATCATATAAATATTGAAAAAAGCTAATAAGAAAAGGAAAATTTACTAGTGCTAAGACATGAGACGTTGTGATCCAAACTGTAAAACAAATTCTGTACCATTGGGCAGTAGTAGAAGCACATTGCAATTTATATGGTTGTCCCAAAACATAGGGCAAGGGTACACAGTTGTGGGAAGTAAAAATATTCAAGAAAGTTAGTTGGTGTTCATAAGTATATTTGGGCATTAGACACAATGATCATGTCTCTATAACAATTTACCAGGAAAATAAAACACATATCCAACCTTTGTATGGCTATTGGACATAAAATATATAGATTAAACCTCTATATAAGCTAGAGAGGCATGAAATATGGAGGTCAGGTGCATATGTTAGCTTACTGGATGGAGTCACGTAACAGATCATGGGGAATAGAACATGTAAATCAGACCTTAAATCAGGTTGTTTGGCATGGAGAACACGAATCAAATCTTAAAAGACAAAAATTGGGCATTGGATTAGACCATACAAATGAAAATTTCAGATTATTTTAAGGGGGGAATCCCTCAAGATTCTCCGAGGACATCATCCCACACCTGGGCATAGGAGGGATGGAGATATGTGTCCCCACAATGGCAAGACACAAGATCACATCTTCATGGGGATGAAACCTTGGCAATGCAAGTACATATAGATGGTATAAAAGCATTGTTTAAATTTAATTCACAAAATTGACTAGTATTTAGTATTTACACGAAAGGGAGTTATCTCATGTGAAATTGGTCAGGGTAGATTTTTCCTTTCTATAGAGCCATGGTACCAAGGGAATTTTGTGATTTTTCTTTGCATGAATGACTCAAGTCTGTCATAGCTCTGAACAATATCTAGATTGATTTAATCAATTTCACACAAAAATAGTGAAAGACATCAGAAATAAGATTCCCAAGTCCACCTTGCAAGAATGATTACATGGTAAAAAAAACCATATACACCCCTCAACTTCCTTTAAAAAAAAAGCACATACAAGAAATTGCAAGAATATGACATGTTTCTTATTGTCGAAGTATCAAAAACATTCACCCATAGAAATCAAGCTAGGGGGATAAACATACATGAAATTATGTCTTGCAAAAATCTCTATTTCTAACCAGAAATAGAAACTAGCTAACAAGGCAAATTCCTAGTACAAACAGTTATTAGCATATTCTAACAAACCTTCTGGGATGAAGTTACCATTTGTTTGCAGGATAGTCCCCAAATAAATGTATAGTTTATTCAATTTTATCTAATATAAGTATTAAGAACATAAAGTGCATGTGTTCCCAATTTCAAATAAGTGTCCAATGTGAATATGCAAAGGATATATCTTTTCTCACCAGGGTAAAAATCAATCTGTCCTTTCGAGCCTAGATTAATTGTTCTGCTACTAAGTGGTTCAATTAGGGGTTTTACTAAGTGGTAAAGCTGAGTTGACACCTTATCCACAACCCCAGCTCAGATCCCAAGGGCTAAGCACAAGGGGAAACAAAGTAGAAGAAGAAATCACAACCATAAAAAGGAATGAGTTTGGCATTAGCTTTGGGGTTCAATATCTCTCACAACAGCATTAGAGGAAGTGATACTAGAGTTCGAGTAACTTGATTAAGATATGTTCATATATAAGCATTCACTCTTGTCTATGGACATTACTTTGACAAAACTCATCAGATTTCATGCTTCTTGTTGTTGCATAGCCTATTTGTTATATATCACATTGTTCAAAGTAGGGACGAGTAATCTTCTCAGGTCAAAATTCTAATTTCACATATAGTTTACTAAAACATACAAGTTACTTCCACCCACCCTGATCTGAGCACAATATCGGAAATAGAAGAAAGACACCTACACAGTAAAAGACAAAAGAGAGCTAGTACACAAGCATGAGAGATGATTTCTAGAAATATGCCCATGTTGTACACTCCTTTGTGTTTATGTAGGATACAAATTTGTGAGGAAAGTGATCAGTGAGCACCAAATCTCTAATATAATACAATAAAGTGGGTGAGTGATTAGTTAAGATTCAATGACCCAAAAGAGATAAGGATCAAGTACAAAGTATAAAAAATCAAATACAATACATGTTTGCAAGAATAAGTCTCACCAATTTATTCCTATTGAGAAGATGTCATCAAATTCTATTGAAGATGAGGAAAGTATTGCTCAAATGAATATTAGGAAACCCACTTTTCTTGAGTGACCAAACTGCCTTTGTAGCCCACCAAGTAAGTGGTGATTTGACAACACCTAGTAGGTATGGTGTGGGCACCAACAGGTGTATATTTATATAGAGCACACTAAAAATATAGAATTGTGGCCTCCCAATGTGCAATTTGAATTTGGAACAGGTTCCTCTGAATGCGGTGGTTCATATGGGCAATATATCAGAGGATGAAGGTGGACAACTAAAATGTAGTATAGAAAAATAAATTACAAGTACAAATATCAGCAGAACATGACAGAGTTCTGAGAACAAGAGACTGTAAATAAACATGTTATACACCCCTATATGCCCTAGGAAGAGATGGTATAGGGTGAAAATAGAGACAGACAGGCTAAAAGGAGATGAGATACCCAAACATCCTTCGAGATGCAATGAAACCCAATAATAACAACCAGTGGAAGAGCATATCATGCATTAGATAAAACAGTCGAAACAACCCGTAGAAAACTTCACCCCCTAAGCCAGGTGAAACTTACCTGGAATTCAATGAATGATGATAAACAATTACATGGGGTGCAGTCGTTGGGCTGGAGAGGCCCTGCTTCAGGGATTGAGCTACTCACTTGTTTCTGGTTTCTTAATCTCTCAGTGACGCCCCATCAGTCCAGTCTCTGCTTGTTGAATGGAGGGTTTGTTGTGAAATGCACAAGGGTTATGGGTGGCTTTGAATGGTGTAAAGGGATGGGGAATAATATTGATCATATGTTGCAGAGACCGGCCTTTCCCAAATTTGCAGAGCTATTGAATTATGTTTCTACAGAAATCTCCGAGTCTAGCTTGACGAAGTATCTAGATGTGTCTGTAGATAGATGGAGTGAGGAAAAAAACAACAATATTGAAATTGAGAAGCGACAAACAAAAATGTCGAAGTATAAACACAATGCTGAAAAATACCAAACATATCAACTGTCGAGCATTACATCCAAGGAGAAGGACTTTTCCATGGCTTTAGATGCATCGTCTGGTCCGCAAAATCTGTCTCTACCTATCAGGGACATTGTGGGTAGGAACAACGGGTTGCTTAACCTTTTTTCTTCATCTCCTGAGATAGAAGCCACATTCAGGATGGACAAGGGGATCTGAAATCTATTGGTTCATGCTCAACAACTGATGCCTTAGATCTTCACTCTCAAAGTTAATGCATAAAATTGAGAGAGATAGGATGAATGAAACTAGACGGATTCTAAAGTTCAATAGCAATGCATAAAATTATGAGAGATGGGATGAACGAAACTATTTGGGCTACCGCAACGTAAATTGACATGAAATTTCTGGGAAATGTACTGGGATTAGTTTGATATGGGTTTTCTTCTATTGTGGCCCAGAAATATTGTACTATCAGGCACAATGACAATCTATTCAAAGTGCACTTCGCCACTTCCACAAAATCCATTGAAGCAACAATGATCACCTATAATCAACCTAGCTCCGATCTAACCCAGACATCTCACCTCATATCCACTGAGTCTCGATCTAACCCAGACAAAGCCCAGGCAAATTATGATGGAGGACAAAACTAGAGTGCCGGAATATCAAAACCAAAATTAAGATTTGAACGATACCACCAAAACCAAATTAAGATTTGAACACATTTAGAAACTGCCATTGATTGATTTATGCTATGTTGGTAGAGATATAATAAATATTAATTAAAATAAATAAGAAATAGAAAAAAGGTTACAATTGAGAATAAATGGTATTTCTTCCTAAATTAATGTTTTAAAATCTTCTTGGATGTAGTCTAATAAGAAATCTAGGGAACTAACTATGTTGTTTATGAGTTATTTAGAATAATAGGTTATCAAATGTATTTATTTCTATTAGGTTCCTATACCAATAGGTTTCATTTTTCATGATTGACAAGGGAAAGGCTAAATATGTTCATCATTGCAGGTTGCATAGGTTCCATATTTTGTATACAGAGTAGGAAAATTAAAAAATGAAAAGAAGGTATGCCTTAAAAGAATAATCAAAAGGAAAGAAAATCAATTGGTCAGAAAGAATAGTGAAAATGAACCCCAAATCAAAGACCAGGAAAGTGGCCAGTCAAAATGGCACTACTATCTTTTTGGGCAGCATCACAGTCTACAAATATTGCTGCTAATCATACTTGATGGATGGCCCAATAGTTTAATCTGGACCATGCCATGTTTAAATTGCTTGTTGCAGAATAGAGAATGATTCCTGTCCAAACAGCTCAAGCTTGGCAGATGACTAGCTAGGTAGAGAAATGAAGGAGCCCAACTGCTTAATCTAGGTCCTTGGAAGAAATAAGGGTAGATTTAGATAGGAGGGCAGTCAAAAGAAAAAGAGGACAATCAAGGTTTTCTAATTCAAGTGCACCCAATTCAAGTGAAGAAAAAATGTTAGGATTGCTAGGCTGGGTAAGTAGTGTAAGGTTACAGAAGTAAAGGTGCCATTACCATTTGGCTTATCATGAAGAACTCATCTCATTCAGGATATTGGCACCATTGCAGTGGTTTGATGACATAACAATGTGTTGTGCCCTACAACAACCCCCCATTTCATATCATTAAAATTCCAAATATATAATGTGAAATGGGTCCCTTTTTTAATTTTTGTTTTAAATTGGTATCAATTTAAGGTTCTATTTCGCAAAGAGGCTTTTTAATAAAACCATTCGAAAAACCCTAACATAAAATGATTTACTTTCATCATTGCGATAAAGCGATCGCAAGATCGCATATCGCAATGACAAAGAAAATATAATGTAAGGGACATATTGGTTTTCGTCGATGCGAAATCGCTATCGGATATCGGCAAAGCATAAAATGACACAAGTAATGATCTTTGCTACCATGCGATGCAAAATCGGCAATCAGCAATCGACGATAACATCATAAGCGCACCTAAGCTTCTCCTCGTCTGATGCGATGCGATATTGCTATCGGCAATCGGTGATTCACCATGCCCTCATCCTAAGCGGTACTACCAGCGATACCCGATGCGATGTGATATCGGATATCGGCGATCGGGGATTCCAAGCAAAATCAATGCAATAATTCAAACATTTCCTCGATGCCCAATTTCGCAAAAGGTAAAACGCACATTTCTCGAGGTAACAGTCATAAAGGCAGTTTGATTTGATTTATTCGTAATTAAGGCCATATCCTTTTGAAAAGCCGCTCATCCGTGTTCAAACCGCCAAATAGCCCTCAACATGCTTCAAATAAATCATTTATCCATTAATCGAAGCAATTGTAATTAATAAGACTGACAGGCCGTAATGATCATTTAATAAGAAAACAGGCTTGAGGCCATCCACGTATTTGCTCCTAAGGCCACCTTAAGTCAATTAATTACTGTGAATGCGCCAAGATATATATGTACTTCATTCTGTTTGACTGATGATATTGTTGCATGTGTTGCGCTTATCTTTCACTAGGCGCAGAATTCTTTCACGGAAACAGAAGAAAGAGAAATGGGAAAGAAATCCAAGAAGACTACAATGCCTACTGCTCCTCCAGCCGCAGGGCTAACTGTCGCTGATCCAACTGGGAAGAACAAAGGACTAATATCAAATACAACATGCTTAGGACTCCCCAAGACCACTTGGCAGGGGATCTATAATTTGATTGAGGCCGAAGGGCCAATGGTGACCAAAGTAGAGATTTTATGCGACAATACCAGCAAGTCTGACACCAATCTAAAAGACTTGGCTGATTCCTTCCTACACAGAATAGCGGCCCAGGAGCAGGCTCTTCCTTACACAGATGTAGTAAGGTGGGCACTCCAAGAACTCCCAATTGTTGACAGACTGTTTGAATCTACGGATGGGAGAGTTTTCGGCTCGTTTCGAGTCGAAGACCTACGGCTAATGTATCACCTGCCATGAGAAGAGAAGAAATATAATGCTGCATTTTTTGAGAAGTTTCGAGAAGAAAACAAGATCGAGTCTGAACCTATTCGAGACTGGAGACATAATCCAGAAAAACGCAAGCATGAGACCTCGAGTAAGTACTCAGTTGACTCCCTATGTTCACCTTACTGTTATGCTGGAGTTTTGATGTGTAGGCTATGGGGAATGCATGACTCTGCCAATATCACCATAGAAATGGTTCCCCTAATTGAGGCAGCATGCAGTGGGGAAATCATGGACTGGGCGGATATATTGTCCGACAAGTTAGCCAAAGCCATTCTTGACTTCAGGTCTGACTATCGTGTCACATAAAGGGTTATTCCGCCATTTTAATATAGTGCATATATTATGGATGTGTTGTGTTTTAATTCTAAATTTCCTGTACTGGGATGGAGGTGGACGTCGCAAGACCCCACACCCATTCACATATATCATCGAAAACTTTGGAAGACTAGTTATAAACACCACATGTACCAAACCTGCAACAGTTTTATGTTACCAATTCATTATTTAATTTTTAATAAGCATGCCCCTAAAATGTCCGAGCAAGCAGCTGTAGATTTGACTGCAGTAGCGAGTTGGTTTGGGGAAGAGAAATTCACTTATATTAGAGTTTTTGGCAGCCAGGCTAAACCACATGTGTTACCACTCTACATCCCTGATAAGCTACTTGCCAGGGAGGTAGCTTATCAAATCAGCGCTGAAGGGGTTACCCAAACCCTGAAAAGAGCTAAAAAACATGTTTGGCCTTCTTTTCCATTGCGAATTGGAGTGTATACCCTGCATGACATCAAGCATGTAGAGAAGGAAGCTGGGAAAATGAATTTTCTCACCCTGGCTACTTTGCCAAGGAGGCAGTATGATCCAAGAAAGATCGCTTACAATGTGCTCGACCAGGCCAAATTGGCCAAGGTCGAGCACAAAGAAGACAAATTCGAAGATTTGTTCGCATTAGCCGAATCATTGTATCAAGTCAAGTCGCTTGCCCAAAATGTTTATAATGATGAAGGGCTAGTTGAGTTTAACAGAATCAGAGAACAGAGGTTGCAAACTCTGCCTCTAGACCTGTTAGCAACTATACCAACAGCAACCAGGTCAAGCGAGTATGAACAACGACATAATACACCACCTCCTACTACATCAAAACAGCAGGAGGAAACGCATAGCCAAAGGCAGGAGCCAACTCAGGAAAACGCACACCAACAAAAAGAAACCCAAACAAAGAACCAAGAGGAGAGCAACTCTAAAGATAACCAAGATCCATTAGTTGATCCGAATTTGCTCCAACAATGGAATCAATTCAGTACAATCATCAATAAATTAGAGTGCTCAAAAGATGACGAGGGTCCAAAGGAAGGCGATACACAGGAAGCAACATCGAAACCGGTTTCAGGTGAAACCAGCGGCATACCCAAAACAAAAGACTAGAGATAATTCCTAAAGATCCAACGGGAGAGATCATTTTGCAAATTGAAGAAATCCCCCCTCTAGATATATTTTACAGCCCCAAGCATAAAGCCATCGTAAAGTGACATAGGAAAAGGAGAAGAATTGATCAATCTTCCCCACTCCCTGAATCAGCAGTAAAGGGCAATGTTGTATGGAAAGAGAAATTCAACCCCTCCGATGACTTAACCAGACTATCGCAGTTTGCCGGAGCATATTCGGCATCGACTATTGATAAAGCAACGGAGGTGAGAAATTTGTTAAAACCAAAGGATCAGGATATCTCTTCTCTACAGGCGAGATTATTAGAAGTCCAGCAGAGGGTAGAGCAGGGCGAAAAAGAATTGCTAGCACAGCAGCAGAACAATAACCAGCTAGTCCAGCAATTACAAGAGCAAAAACAGAGCATAGATGAAGGTGCGGTGCAAAGGCAGAAGGAGCTATCAGTGGCACTGGAATAGTTAACAATATCGACTGAGGGAGCAATAAAAGCAAAAGACGAACAAATCGCTCAATTGACCACTCAAATTGAGCAAATGAAAAATCTCCCTAAGATAGATGAATTTAAAGCAGAAGCGCTCTAGCTAAATAAAGGATTGATTAATCAGGTTAAGCTGTTGTGTCAACATCTCATACGAGCAGAACCATTGTGCGAATTGTCAGCGTCTATAAGCGAAAAGGTAGAAAAGGCAAGGGCCAACTTGGATCAGGCGGAAGAAACACTAACAGACTTTATAGAATGGCAGGATTCAGATATAGGTCGGGGATCCAATCTACCAAGAATTCTAGAATCGCACAAAGAAATATTGTTCACAGAGTGGCAATCACAACTGATGAAAGAAGAAAGAGCGACTTCCAGATGCAGGACAATCAGTGGAAATTTAATTGAATTAGTAAATAATACATTGTATTTATCTAACACAATTTCCCAATGCACTCCAGGTCAATTAACTACAACAAATATATTGGAGCATTCATGCTATCCGGACTTGGAGAAAAGCGCAAGATTGATCGCTGGAGTCAACAGTCTGACATGGGATGCATATTGGTTCTTTTTAATCAAACCATACAGCCAAAGAGCCGTCTTGAAGTGCCTAACCAATGTTGTCGGTTATATGATACCTGATATCCAGGATGCCACCTTCGCCACCCAATTCAGTTCACGCCTCAACAAACCGCCAGAAGTAGAACCGATGCTCGCGATAAGTCAGCTAAGGTTTAAGGGCAAGCAACCTGAGGCATGACTCATTTCACTGACTGCCAGATCGCCCCTGAGAAGTAGACCAGATTTACTGATACCAATTTAGTAGGATTTTGTTTTATAGATCTTTTTAGTTTAGTAGTATTTAAACACCCTTTCATGCATTTAGAAAGGGTCGTAAAAGTTTTGTATATGACTTAAACCCTGAAGTTGCACTATTGTACTTCAGGGATATTCTTTTATGAAACTTGACCAATTATTCTGAATTTGATGAGGAAGGCTTTTATGAAAATGTGCACTATTGTCATTGTTTGAAAGCATTTCTGTGTTGAAGAAGGAATTTTGAATAGCGATTGATATTTCGGATTGATCTACAGCTCACATGGTACTATTATCTACATCTGTATTCTTTTTCGTTATATGAATTGTTATTGAAATCGCTCTTGCTATTATCGCTTATATATATATGTGTGTTTTTCATAGCATTCTTTATGCATTCCACTATTGGTTGTTTATCGTATGCTCTTCGTTCAGACGTATATATGTATCGATGATATGAACAATGAATGTAGTAATCTGTATGTATCCCTTCATTGTGACTATTCATGTGAAGCAATATTTGAATGATTGAACATCCTTTATTTATTTCGTAGAGTCATCTATATGCCTGATAAATAGATAAAGATTATTTAACGCTACATTCTCAATGAATAAGTTGTTCCCAGGATTAGTATTAGTTTCCCTACTTTTGTCAATAGAATAAGTCATTCGCCTATCATTCAAGCAATTTATTCATCACCCATCCATCCCTTTTATTTCATTATCGGGAAACTAGTCCCGTTATCTCCAGTCGGAGCCACCATTCCAAACGGAAAAGGAGTTGTACCAAGGTCCGGACCGGGTGGTTATCCCCGATATTGTGGCAACGATTTCCGAGGCCTCAACATTTCTGGCGCTAGAAGGAGGGCCTACACTATGAATGGTGAGTAAGCCAACACCTACAAACCATTCAAAGAGCAACTCACCCTCCACCTCTCCTCGAATATCTCGTTCACATCCTGAATCTCCAGTATCCAGACGAGACGAAGAGGAATCAACCACTACTGCTCTATTACATCATACTTCAGAACACTTAAGTCCAGAGTCCCCTGAAGTCCAATCCATCATCCAGAAACTTCAAGGCTTCTCGATATCCCATCCTAGATCTGAAGTATCACAAGGCAGTCACACTTCGCAATTTCATTTACCTCCTCACCTTACCAGACTCCAAAGTGAAGAGCTAGGTATTGAGCCACCTGAATTTCCTTTGCCCGGAAGGAAAAGGATCAAAAAGACAACTGAAGGATCTGGTAGCGATACACTTTCTCCATCATCTTCCATTTCATCGTCACCTGTGCGAAGTCATACACCCACATCACCACTTCATATAGTTGTTCACCAAGGGACTTCATCTCAAGGATCACAATCTTTTCAGTCAATACTTCCTCCTCCACCTCAAGCACCTGGAACACCACAAGCAAACGTCGGTAATCCTAAAATGGCTCAAAGACCATGGAGAAGTCCTAGTGCAGTTACTATGCTTGCACCTTTACATCCATTACCCGATTATCCCGAGAAATGGTTACCCAAATTTAATCCAGATGCTGGAACTTCTGCAGAAGAACGTATTAATAATTTTATGCTGTCAGTCAATTTAAAGGGAGTCACTGAAGAAGATGTGGTAGTAAGATTGTTTCCCTATTCACTACAAGGATCTGTAGGGTCTTGGTATTTTTCCTTACCCTCTAGATCCATCACGAGTTGGAATATCTTCCAGGAACAGTTTCTCACCAAATACGGTGATGACAGATCCTTAGCTACACTTGTCCATGATCTTTCAAACTTAAGGATCGAATCAAGAGAACCTATTAAGGAGTTCAACTCCAGATTTAACAAACTCTTGAATAAGATCCCCACTGATGATAAACCGAGCGAACAAGTTAGAAGCGAGTGGTATATCACTGCTTTGCCTTCAAATATTGCTATATTCGTTGATAGGGCCAAACAACCCACATTAGCCGAGAATATGAAGGAAGCACTCGCAGTAGAGAAAAGTGTAATCGCCTTACAAAAGAAAACTGCCTTGGAAGAAAGAAAATCAAAAAGTGTCCTTTAAAGATGACTCTAAGAAAAAGATTACTAAGGATCCATATGACATGGATGGCCTTCAAAAAGTCGTTAAAACCATGTCGAACGAAATGGTTGAGATCAAGAAACAAGTATCAAAATCCTCAACGAAGAAACCATTTAGGAATTTCAAGAAACCAGAATCCAAACCTCCAAACGTTATATCATATGCAGACTCGGATCCTGAAGAAGAAGAAGAGG
>APFE031543461.1:3663-17997 GCA_000404065.3 Pinus taeda
ATAATTTAAACATTATTGTTGAAATTTAGCTGTTACTTCAAATTATGTCTCTACATTGCTCTCTATTTAAGCCTTTGCCATTGTCTGCCTCTTCATCTGGTCCTAATGATGAACCACACTTGTTGGTTTGAAACACGTCGGCCAAAAAATTCTCTCATGTGATTTCTACCAAAAGACTTTGTTTAAGTCACCTTTTGTTCAATTTGTTTCTTCTCTTGGTGTGATAAAGGAAAAGGAAGGTGTATGGGCTTGAGCTGAACATATTCAAAAAGATCAAAAACTTCATATGATTGAGCAAGAACTTGAAAAAATTTATGAATTGACCTCAAGCCATTAGTCTACTTCCATATTACTTGAAAAATGTATAGATCTTGAAGGAATTGAAAAAAAAAAAAAAAATCCAAGCTAGAGAAGACATGGAGGCTCAAAAGCAATACTTTATAGCTTTTAGTTGCGGACCAAAATACTAAACTTTCATAATTAAACAAATCATCGAATAAACCACAATACCACCTAGAATCTTCAAGTCTCCAATGGTAAGATGGTTTGAGGTTTTCCCAATTTCACAATATTGGGTGTGGCTCATTTCTTGAATTTATTTAAGGACCGAGACCATATGGTGTTGATTTTCTAGTGTTAATTAGACAAGAAAAAATTTTCTGCAAGTGATCATTACTTCCAATGATATTACTTTAACGCACTCTAGAACAATATTATGTAATTACACTCAAAAAAATCATCTGGTTAAACATTAATCGTCTAAGAAATTCTACTCCTTAGAAATTTCGGCCTCTTCCTTAGATTGTTTTTCATGAGAGCGAGAGAGAGAGGGAGAGAGAGAGATGTAAGTGATGAGTGTGTGAGTAAATGAGAAGTTCAAGTGTCTTTCTATAGAGATATTAGGGTGCCCAAAGAGGCACATCTCTGTTCAAATTAAATTTAAAATTAAATTAAATTTTCGTTCTTTTAATTTAAATTTAAATTTTTCTTTCTTTTGACTTGTGTAGCTAGGGAATATCTCCTAAAACTACTAAAAAATCAACACTTCCTCTTAGATAGGGAGATATTCACCTTGACTTCCTAGGATTTCCACTTACAAAAAAACCTTGTCCATCTTGAGAACAGATTAAATGAACCTATTATGTTAATGTATCCATCCACTTCATGTTTCATTCTAGAACCATGTGGAAAGCATTCTTCATTGGAATCATGAAAAGGGTCTATTCACCCACTATCCAAATACCCTTTGGTGATATGGTTAGGTACCCCCTAACCAAGGTAAAAACAAAACTAGTCCTGGGTCACCAATTAAACCTTAGGACTATTTACCATTCTCCCTTGTCATCACAAAGAACTTACTTTCTTGATGCTTTGAGGCACTCACTCTACCCACTATCCAAGTAACCCTTGGCAATATGGTCATAAACTTCTGACCAGGTGAGAACTTCGGGCCATGATACTATATAGGCCATTCTCCCTAGTCACATTACATGGCACTCAGTCAATACCCTTAACCTAGAGAGAATGTCTTTCCTGATGCTACAACATCAACACTACCTCTCAACGAGGGAGGCATTCTCAACCACTCCAATATTTTCCCTAAAGTAGACAAACTTCATCTGAGACATAGTCTTTGTGAGAATGTTAGAAAACTACTCGTTCATAGAAATGTATTGGAGTCTAACTGCTCCCTTCTATACCATGTCTTGGATGTAGTGGTACTTGATCTCAATATGCTTCAACCTGTCATCAAGGTCATCTCCAACACCCGATCAAACAATCATGTGGATAGCCTCCAAAGTCACACTACTTCAGAACTCATCAAACTAGATGCAATATACTCAACCCCTGTAGTATTGAGTGTGTTATATGTCTTCTTCATACTTATTTAGGATATCATAGTAGAAACCAAAATAAACAAAATCTTGATGTGCCCTTCCTGTCTTTAGATGTTGGCACTTCTTGCCTAATCAAAATTTGTGTATCGCTATAGTTATACTTCATCATTTGAGACATATATAAATCTATAACTGACTGTACCATGTAGATATCTCAACACATGTTTTGGTGCAATCCATTACACATGCCTTGGTTCCACCATGAACCGATTCAGAGCGTGTATTAACCATATACATAAAGGATCTTATCAACTGTTAATACATAGAGGGATCCACCAAATATTATTTAGAGCCCCTCATCTTCTTCAAATTGGTCATAGTGAGAGTGGCTATAGACTTGTAGTCCATCATCCCAAATCTTTGAAGGATCAAAATATCCTACTTTCCTTGACCAAGAAATATCTCACCCAGTTTTTGCCACACTTTAACAACCTTGTAGTAAATATTAGGATTGGAATCACTCTTGGAGAAACCAAGAATCATCATGTATCCAACAATCCAAGAATATCAAGCCCATGGTGCCTACTTGAGTCCATACAAATCCTTATTTAGTCTACAAACATGAGACTCCTTCTCATGTACCTCAAATCCCTGAGGTTTCTCTATGTGTAATTATTCCTCAATCACTCCATTGAGGAAATAGGTTTTACATCCATCTAATGCAATTCCAACCTATAATAGAAGTAACATAAATTATAGTTCTAATAGAAGTGTATCTGTAAGCCGGAGAAAATGTCTCTTCATAGTCCTCTCCCTCTTTCTAGGAGAACTCTCATGCCACAAATCTCACTTTGTACTTATTTATGCTTCCAGATACCACATGCTTGTTATTATAGACCGAATTGGAAGTCGCCATTGACTTCCACTTAGGCCTCAAAACAATTCCCCTAACATCATTCTTCATGATGGACTTATATTCCTCCATCATAGCATCCATCAAAACTTGTTGGCTTGTTTCCTCCTTATAGTTGGATGGCACAGAATCAATGATGTGACTCATCAATGTTGCATATCCTGAATAATTCTTAGGACACTTTCTTTCCCTGAAGGTGCCATGGAGAGTTGCATGCCCATCTACATCCTTCAATGTACTTCAAACCCATGTCAACCTCTTCTTTGATTTTGGAACAACGACCTTAAGTGGGTCCACTAGCTCAATGGGCCCTTTCAGGTCTTCGTGATGATATAAAGGATGTTCCATAGGTACAAAGGGACTTGAACCAACATCCTTTGGAGCCTCTTTCTCCTCATCATCATGAGGGACCCTTTGGATCTCCAATAGGCTACATCCTTCCATTCTACTTGACTATCTACTCCCTCTGAACTAGAAGCACTTACGACCATTTGGAATGGTTCTAGATGTATATATTATTTCTCCCTCATGAACAAAAGTCACTCTTGTTGAGTTTATGTTCAGATCCTGGGAGAATCCTCTAAGGTCCCCTTTAAATCTTCTAGGTTAATTTCTTATGAACATTAGTGGATCTATGTCACTATTCACCCACACATATCATCTAACCATTAACTCATTTGTGTTATGAGGTTAAATCTGTCCCCATATTAAAATTTATATTTTAATCCATGGGAATTATGTGATAATCCACCCAAAAATTTGTTAAATTATTCCTCCATAGTTTATGTGATTCTTTGCATATATTTAAGTATAAGGAAAAAGTAAATATGCATTCCATTCTTTATATTTTGGTAATTAAACGTATTTACCCACGATAATTTATGGAATTCTTTGCATAAATTTAGGTAGGAGTAAAAGTAAATATGTTGTACATGAACATTCTAACAACCACAAAAAATTAACACTGACCACCATAATTTATGTTTTGATAACATGTTGATTTTTTTGTGCTAATTAGATAAGCACAATCTTCTACCAATTACTTCCAATGATATATGATATTACTCTAACACACTCCAAAACATCATTAAGTAATTACCCTAAAAAAATTCAACTAGTCAAACATTAACTATCTTAGAAATTCGACTCAGAAACTTCAGCCTCTTCCTCAAATTGCTTGTCATGAGTGAGTGAGAGAGAAAAATGTGAGTGATGAATGTGTGAGAAAATAAGAAGTTCAAGTGTCTTTTTATAGTGATATTGGAGTACCCAAAGAGGCATGTCTCTTTCCAAATTAAATTTAAAATCATTTTCATTTTATTTTTATTTAAGATTTATTTTTTCTTTCTTTTAACTTGTGTAGCTGAGGAATGCCTCCTACCACTACCCAAAAATAAACATATGGATATAAGTAAGGTTCTAAATATTATTTCTTATTTTCCTAGGTTGATTGAAGATGATGAGACAATGAGAGATCTTAGGGAGGTCATGAAGTCCAAATTATTGGCCATCATATCCACTTTCAAAAGGGATAAAAGTTTGATGCCAAATAGGTGGACAACTAAGCTCTATGAAGATTCTTTTCAGTACTTTAGGGTATGATCTACTTAGGATTGTGGAAGAAGTTCAATAGTCTCGAAAAATACAATGGAACACCAACTCTACATTCATTGGCATCATTCATAAAGTACAATATCCAAAGTCTTTTGATAATTTGAAGTTGACTGCACTCTAAAATTGTTTATACAAAAAACTTCCTAAGGCAATTATTGTCCTCCTTAAGCCTATTCTTTCCACTATAATTTATTTGGAATAATTTGGATTTTTAAAGGGTTGTCTCATTCACTCATCTATACACTCGGCACAAGAAGGTTTACATACTATTAAAACCTAGATACAACAAGCCTTAGTTGTAAAAATTGACCTATCCAAAACCTATGATCATGTTTCCTAGTTATATCACCATTTACTACTTATTCATATTAGATTTGAGCTACCTCTTGCAAAAAGGAGCATATGTTGTGTGACCAATGTTTCTTTTATAGTTCTTACAATGGATTAGGGTCTTATTTCTTTGGATTGGTTTGGGGGCTTCATTAATGATGCCCTTTGTCCCCTTATCTTTTTTTTTTTTTTTTTTTTTTTTTTTTTTTTTTTTTTTTTTTTTAAATAGTTGATGGTCTTAGCAGGGCTATTGGTGAAGTAATGAGGGTCAATGCGTTTCAAGGGGTATTGTTCAACCAAGTTGAAAGGTTCACTCATTTACTATTTGTGGGAATTGTGTTCATATTTTGTCTCGAATAGAATCAAAAGGTTGGGTACTAAAGGCAATATTGGAGCATTTCTCCAAGGCCATAACCATGATGATTAACATAAAATCTAAAATGTATTTTCTAGACATGGATGAATGAATGATACAAAGAAATTCAAGGATATTAGATTTCTCCATTGTTTATATGTGGGATGAATTGAAGTATTTGTGGTTTATGCTTAAACCTAATAATTACAGTGTTTCTAATTGGAAATGGTTTTTTCTAACAATTGTTGGTGAATTCACTAGTTGTCACATGGTTGTAGGCTGGTATTTGTAGAATCTATGCTTAAAGCCATTTCATTTTATTGACACCTATTAACTCTCATTCCAAAAATTATCCTTAATCACATTAGGATAGTATTTTTTAATTAGTTATGGAAAGGCCAAGATAAGTACTTTGATTCTCACTTAATAAATTGGAAATCCATTTCAAAACCTAAGCCTTGCGGAGGATGAAATTTAAAATATGTTTAGCTATTTTAGAATACCCTAGAAATGAAATTGCTTTGGGTGTTCATAACTAGGAATAGTCTCTTACATAGATTCTTGATCAAGAAATACGTTGCCCAAAATTATATAGTACTAGATAAGGAATAGAAGAAGAAGTGATCAAAACATTACTAAACCAATGGAGGGTTCTCACTCTTTCCTTTACACTCATTGGGTCCTACTGCACTTGGAAGGTTGGATCAATTTATTGGTCTATATTTGAAAGGATGTTATTATGGGGTATAATGTTAATGCATTTTTACCTAATGATCTCTAACTGTCCAAGCTTCAATCTATGTGACCATGTACTCTAAATCAGATCAATGATGCTTCCAATATGACTCTATGGGCTCAAGGTTGGTTATCTGCTACTGACCTTCCTTTGGACAAGAAATGAAATAATAATTGGTCATTTTTCATAATTGAATTAAGTAATGCTCATGTCCATATTTCTGAGCAAGATGATGAGATAGTTTGGGAATACAATAATGTCAGGGCTAATATTCAACGAAAATTGGATAACAAGTATAGTAGGAGATACGATAATTTGTAATATGTTGGTTGTCCTTGACATTATGGAGGATCAGGGGGGACTTGAAGGGACTCCTTTTATTTTTCCTGGTGTTAAATTGGAAAGGACTAACCTGGGACATATTTCAACTTAGAAACAAACATGGGCTAGGTCTATGTTACATATGTAAGTGTAATAAATAGATCATTGAGTGTACCTTCCTAGACTATCTTTTTTATGTAGGTTGACATAAAGAGAGCGTTGGGAGTCTAAATGAAAATGGTATCATCTTTGACTACTTCCACAATTTCTTTTCTTGACCATAATTGAAATATTTAAGGGAATTTCCTATATTAACAATATGGGGGATCTCACTACTCAGGAATGCCATTTTTTCAAGGACAAGGGATATGCCTTCATTAAGTTAATGTAATAGAAAATTACATTATTCAATAAATACAATATTGTTCTAGTGGTAAAGGAAGTTCCGATGGATTCAAAATTATTGGTTAACCAAGCAAAGAATTAGAGATTTTTCATGGAGCGTGTCATGTCTTAGTGCCTCTTATGGGTCTAGGGTTCATTCCCAATATTTTATACTCATGAGATATTAGTAAAAGTAAACCTAACACCTAGGACAAATAGTTTGGGTGAGTTGAAGGCATTTTTTCTCTTTCTCATAATTACCAAGAACAAGAATTTTAATGTTTTACAGGTCATTGGACACTCTAAATTGGAATTTGACTAGGTGAATGGTGCGAATCAAATATTGAATTTGGAGCATTCTCATATGGAATATCATCTCCATTAGATCATTGTATTGCTTCAACACATTATGTTTACAAATATTCACAATGGCTTGAATGTGGATGTTGATAGTCTTTCTAAAGATGCATTACTCTTACCTAATGCTCACTTGTCCTTGAAGACATCTCAACTAGGGATTGTCTCTCCAAGAATTAAGTATTATATAATGAAATATAATGTTGACAACTCTAGACTTAGTTCTTAACTTTTTAAGTCTAGTAATGTTTTTTGGCACATGTATTGAAAATAGTTTTGTGAACTTTTGGTGTTTTGTTTTTTGGCTCTTTCTTTTTTTTAATTGTGGTTCTATGTGTTTTTCCTTTAATTGGGAATTTTTCTTAACCATATTAACCATATTCTATATTATGCCCCTAATGTTTAAGGTTGTATCTTTCATTTTCTCAATAAAAAAATATAGTTTTTTTAAATGAAAAAAATATAACTATAAAATAATTATGAAATATTAATATTATTTTAAAGTGTATTATATTAGTAACATTATAATATATATTTATTAAAGTGTGATATTATAATATAAAATAATCATATAAATTCATGTATCGATATCAAAATATTAAAATATTTGATTATCACAATAATTCAAATATTGTATGTGTGTATAATTACAATAATGAATTTTTACTACAAAAAAGGGTTTTGTAGCTAGTAGGTTTTGTAGAATTATTGGCATCCAAATGCAATTTTGTGTTAGCTTCTCCTCATGGCTGCATCTTCTGCATTGTCATGGTTGCGACTAGAGGGAAGACTGAGATGAGGGCAGGGGGTGGAATCCCCTCCTTTAAAAAAAATGTCTCAAAAGTTTCAGTTTTAGGAAGAAAAGGGTCTTAAAAATAATCTCATCAATCAATACGAGGAGCCATTTGATCTAAAGACGATGTGGGTTAATCTGTAATAGCCCTGATGAAAATTCCATGTAATAAAAGTTAATAAAGGAAAATTAATAACCTCATGTTTTCTTGTTACTAAACAACCCACTAATTTTCTTCATCATCACCCTTTGTTCATACAGTTGGTACTTGTAACTTTGTCAGTTGCACTTCCTTCTAAGCTTGACTACATATTTGTGAACTCCTTATCCCTATATATGTCTAAGTTGATGCCAATTGAATTCCTTCTCTTCTTCATACTGCATAGGATAGAGTTGGTTCTTAACAATTACCTTAAACTCCTAAGTTGCAATATGTTTTTTCTCTTAGTATGAAATCTCTCATGATACAATATTTCCCACCATACTAATGCCTACTCATCTACCCTTATTTTATAGAAATAAACCTTTTTGTGTGTTTGTGAACCCACATAAAATGAAATAGATTTCGAGGTGCCTCAACTAATTACTCAATCTATCACATCCCTTTTTTCCATCATTGAGATTTGTCTCCATTTTAGATTTGACTCAAAAGGTTCCTAGAAAAGTCCAAGGGTTATCTCCCAAGTGAAAATTTTCTCTCAAAAGATATGCAATACCTTCTACTCTCGACTCCAATTTTATGAATCTATGTTTTATTTTATTGATAACATGGTAATTTATAATCTAAGTTTTACTTGGAGCCCAATTATGGGTTATTCTACGAGCAGTATTTCTTCTCTCAATAAATATTCAGGATTGGTTTCCATACACTCCTTGCAAAAAATAACCATGCTCTAATAAAAAACTAACATGGTTTTGGGTGGGAAAGAAAAATCCCCCTTTATTTATGCCTCATGAATACTATCCTTTATTGAGAAACCATAAGTCAAAGAAACATATTATCGTGCATGATATTCATCATATCGATACAATATATTTTTATACTAGAGAAGACTCCTCTCTTTGATGTAAAAGCTCAAAAGTCAATTCAAAAGCAAGGTTTGTTGAACAACAAAAAATCATATATACAATATACACAACCTCTAAGATCCCACATCCATAAAGTCATGGTTATAATCCTTGGAATTACTAGCGACCAAAGTGAAGGACTTCCTTTTCCACAATGCAATTCTTGTTCTCTTCTCTTATCCGAGCTTTAGAGGGCTCGAGAGAATTTTTTCCAACCAAGGCTCTAGGACTAGTAATTCAACCCACATTTGTTGTCAGGCTCCAAGGAATTTTTCCTACCAAGGCTCCAAGACTAGTAACTCAACCCACTAAGGGCTCCATAGCATTTTTCCAACCAAGGCTCTAGGACTAATAACTCAACCCTAGCTGTAATAGGGCTCCAGAGTGTTTTTCCAACCAAGGCTCCAGGAACTAGTAACTCAACCCAAGCTAAGGAAACATGAGAACCAACTAGAAAACAAAGTGAATGAACCCACAACACCATGACTATACAAGAAACTGCAAGGCTAAGCAAATCCACTATCAATCTAGGCAATCCTCCATGCCAGTGACAGATCATGACCAATAAACCACATGCATATGCCTTGCATGCCAAAGCTAGTGAGGAAAACATATATTCAACTCGCTACCTGCATGAAAAACTTGTTGTAGTTGTTGATCCCAATATGTCCTCTTTCACTTTTATGCTCTTCCTTTACCTTCTTTCTCCAAAAATCCAAGTATGCCACACCCTCCAAGAGTGCTCCAAGAAAAATCTAAGTGTCCAAGAATGCGGAAGATAGAGAGGAAATGAGAGAGCTCCAAAACTAAACTAACAAAATGTTACCAACTGATTCTCAGAATATTTTTTATAAATAAGGCTTCTATTTTCTTCTTTTTCCATTATTTTCCTTCAATTTCCTCCTCACATGCAACCTATGACCTTTCACCTCCCTTTTCTCCTAATTTCCATTATTTTCGTAAAAAAATGTGCCTAAATTGTCATTTACCTTTCCAAAGCCTTAGCTATTTCCTTTTCCAATTTCCTTAGCCATTAATAACCAAATGAACACCTAGACTAGGATGTCTTGCCAAACGTTCATCTTGGAATAGTGTCCCATCAACTGTGGTTATTATTTTGCCTTTATTATTTTTATTACAAAGAATTTTCACAAGGGTTATCGCAGAAGGGATTGTTTCTTTAATCAATTTCTTACCATTTTTTCCTTCAATATACACAATATTTTTGTATGCTTCATGAAGGATCTTTACCTAAAATATAATCACGTGTTTTCCTGTTACTAAACAACCCACTAATTTACTTCATCATCACCCTTTGTTCATATGGTTGGTACTTGTAACTTAGTTAGTTGCACTTACTTCTAAGCTTTACAACATATTTGTGAACTCCTTATCCCTATCTATGTCTGAGTGGATGCAAATTGAACTCCTTCTCTTCTTCATACTCCATAGGATAGAGTTGGTTCTTAACAAATACCTTAAACTCCTAAGTCGCAATATGTTTTTTCACTTAGTATGAAATCTCTCATGATACAAACTTTCCCACCATACTATTGCCTACTCATCCACCCTTATTTTATAGAAATAAACCTTTTTTGTGTTTGTGAACCCACATAAAATGAAATAGATTTCGAGGTGCCTCAACTAATTACTCAATCTATCACATCCCATTTTTCCATGATTGGGATTTATCTCCATTTTAGATTTGAGTCAAAAAGTCCCTGGAAAATTCCAAGGGTTATCTCCCCAGTGAAAATTTTCTCTCAAAAGGTATGCAATACCTTCTACTCTCGACTCCAATCTTATGAATCTATGTTTTCTTTTGTTGATAACATAGTAATTTATAATCTAATTTTTACTTGGAGCCCAATTATGGGTTATTCTAGGAGCAATATCTCTTCTCTCAATAAATATCCAGGATTGGTTTCCATACACTCCTTGTGGAAAATAACCATGCTCTAATAAAAAACTAACATGGTTTTGGGTGGGAAAGAAAAATCCCCCTTCGTTTATGCCTCATGAATACTATCCTTTATTGAGAAAGCATAACTGAAAGAAACATACTATCACGCATAATATTCTTTATATCAATACAATAATATTTTTATACTAGAGAAGACTCCTCTCTTTAATGTAAAAGCTCAAAAGTCAATTCAATAGCAAGGTTTGTTGAACAACAAAAAATCATATATACAATATACACAACCTCTAAAATCCCACATCCATAAAGTCACGGTTATAATCCTTGACATTACTAACAACCAAAGTGAAAAACTTCTTTTTCCAGAATAAAATTCTGGTTCTCTTCTCTTAAATAAACATTTTCATCCACTATTCTTTTATATTCAATTTTTTTAATAAACCATCAATTTATCAATCCTCTAAATTACTAACATTAAACTTAATATTATAACTCACTTTCTTATAAATTATCTCTTAAAAATAATTATCAGTTGTGCACTTTCTTATAAAAAAATCCCATAAAAAAATGAATTACCTTTCCATGGCACAACAATTCAACTCTCGTTAATAACATATTTCAACCATTTTGTCCACAAAATAATATTCCAGGAATATCATATAAAGAAATCTCCTACTAATACTGGTCTTTAATTAACACATTGCTACGAGCAAGGTCTCCTAAGCCAATCCATATCAATTCAACTAGAATATTATTATTATTTTTTTTTTATATCAATTCAAATGGAATATTATTAGTTTTTTTGTTATTATATCAATTCGACTAGAATATTATTAATTTTTTGTTATAACATTTTATTTATTTAAATAACTAAACATTATAAATATAATCAATTTAATAACCAATTAATCTAAAATTTATTAATAAATATATATTTCATGCTCATCAAAAAAATTACCCATTATATATTGATTTGATCTTCACATATATAATTAAAGTGAAAAAGTTCAAATCCAAAGAATTTAGATATTAATATAAATTAATTATTGAATTTTACTTTCCAGCTCATTATGAGAGGATGGTTCTTTTTTTACGGTACTAATGTAACTTATATATTGATTTTGCATTCACATATATATATAATTAGAGTGAAAAGTTCAAATCCAAAAAATTTAGATATTAATATAAATTAATCATTGAATTTTATTTTATGCCCATTATGAGGAGATGCGTAAGTTTGTTAGCTATGCTTCTTTAAAATAAAATTAAAGATTAAAAATTATGTTCTAAATAGAAAAATAATGTCATGTACAATTTAAAAAAATGAATATGTTGTGAAGTAATTAGAAGTAAAAAATATATATATTTCAACAAGAGATTTAAATAAACTATTTAAAAATTTATGTTAACTAATTTATGTCGATATCAACTTCATATATATCTATATATAGAAAAAGGAAAAAAAAATTATAGTTAAAATTTTTATTTGGTCCTATATATATTATATTTAGCATTCAAAAATACAATTTAAACAGTGAAAAATAGCACATTGTATTTTGCACTCTAAAAAAGTTTGTATGTGAAGAAATTTGATCTTTCCAGGTTGGGGTTCTACAACCCACTATGAAGAGATGTGTAAGTTTGTCTGTCCATCCGTGCCTTTTAAAATAAAAATTATTTTCTAAATAGAAAAATATTTTTTAGTCTAAAAGTAGTAAAAAAAAATGTAAATATTATACTTTTCAAAAATATTTCAAGCAAGAAAATTTAAAAGTAAATATTTGAAATATATGTAATAATTTATGTAATAAAACTTCTAAATCAAACAAATTAAAGGTTAAAATTGTTATTGTTTATATATACCCATTAAATTTAGTATTCAAAAATTACAATTTAAAACAATAAAAAAAACTTGTATTTTGCATTTAAAATACTTGGCACATAAAAAATTGTGATCCCTTTGGAATTCTTGTTAAATCCATACTAAAAATGAATCTATATTAATTAAGGGGAGTGTAAAATATGTTAGAATAAAGAATAGTCAATTTAAGATTTTTTAATAATTTATATAAGAATTTTTATATAATAAATTATAATATACATATAATATAAATAATAAAATATAATTCTCATAGTTTATAATTTTAATTAAAAAATCTAGTTTTAATAATTGAATAATTGAACTCATTCAAAAACTACAACATTGAATCCCTAAAATTAATTTCCACAACATAGAAAAAACAAAACGATACAAACAATAAATCCTAAATCCCTAGAACGAATCCCCATTTCATTGCAAAAAGGGTGGAAAACAACACTTTTGAGAGAAAAATACTTGCAGAACACTTTAGATAATAAGGGATTATACGGAATCGAGTGCTCACGCTTCAGCTGTAACTGACAGCAGCAGAAAGGTGGTTATCAATAAACGTTTGCCATGAAACCATGGCTATAATATTCTTGCATTAGATAGAAGACATGCAGTTTCCTTTTTAAATCCCTAGATCTAATCTTTATTCGTCACCTTTGCATTTACTTCGAGCTATAGCTGCAGAGTGGTTCCCATAACTGCAGAGAATCTGCATCGTCCAAAACAATGGGGTTCATTATCGTGTCTTCAAACTCTTGCACTGCTGCGGTATAAAAATTGGGATGCAAAACTTCCTCATATCCTGTAATGAGGGTTGAGAGATTAGCGCACTGCAGTCTAATGTTAGCGAGCTCTACTTTTGTGGATTCCAATTGCAATTGCAGCTCTGCTAGTTCATTCTGGAGATCTTTGATCAGTCCTACACAGCCATGGACGGGATCTCGAGCTCTTGCTCTTGCTTCGTACACCATGCTGCTTACTGCATCACCTCTCTGCTCGGCCGGAATATCCTATTCAAAGATTACACCATCACCAACCCAATCACAAAATTTTAAAGCTGGAAAATCGGTAGGAGAACAAAATTAATTGAGTTCACAAAATGGAACTACCTGGGAGTCTGGCACATTAATCCAACTTTAAGAAAGTGAGATTAGTGGAACCAATATTTTTGCATTTCAAATATTCACAGTTGAAAAAAACTGAAGAAATCTTACATGGAACAGCTCTCAAGAGTACATAATTACAGCCCAGAGACTTTCAAATATACAAAATTGTACAGGAAACAAACCTGTAGTAATTTGGCGACACGCCCCTTTCCGAACACTTTGTGTACGAACAGGAATTTCTGGGGATCATTCTGAGGGAAATAAGGCGCAAGAACGCATTTTTCTGTACATTTCTTTCTCTGGTTTTTGCAACCACTGCACGAAGATGTCTCTCGCTTCCAACCCGACTTGTCGCTCATCTGCATAACAATTTCACAAAAAAAAATTTCAACTCTGCAATACAGTATCATATTAACAGTGATTCTGCTCATTGCTTGCCTTTAACTTTTTGCAGTTACAGTTTTGTCCCTGCATCAAGGAATATAGAGCTCCAAACCTCTTAGCCTGCGGATCCTCAACTTGAAAATAAAACAAAGTATAAGTAGAAGGAATGGAGCAAATGTAAAGCATGTTTGCTCGCATTAATGCAGTCCTGCCGCGTTGACGCCAAACATCCATATATTGACCCTCCAAATTGAAATGGTTTAGCCGTGGCGTGGCCAGTACTGTTGCATTAACTAACGCGGCATTGTTACGGAAATGAACCCAACCTTCAGATTAACGCTGGT
>APFE031543467.1:4505-41120 GCA_000404065.3 Pinus taeda
ATGTACCCTCACATTTACTTGGGAGAAGACATAGTCCTCTTCAACTCATTATCAATATATATATTCATTTCACATTACCCAATGTACCCTCACATTTATTAAGGAGAAGACATGGTCCTCTCCATGTAATTACATTTCACATTTCCCAAGGTACCCTCACATTTATTAGGGAGAAGACATAGTCCTCTCCAACTCATTATCAATATATATATATTCATTTCACATTACCCAATGTACCCTCACATTTATTAAGGAGAAGACATGTTCCTCTCCATGTAATTACATTTCACATTTCCAAATGTACTCCTAGCTTACTTGGGAGAAGAGAAGTCAACTATAGGGATGGGTGAGAAGTGAATGACATTAATGAGAGGTGGTTGAGATGGAGAAGGGAAGGAGGGTATAAAAAGGGAAGGGGGAAGGGAGAAAAGGGGGGAGTTTTTGGGAGGTTTTGCTTATGATTGTGGGGGTTGGTTGTGATTGTTTGGACTTATTATGATTTTTGGGAGACCTTGGAAACCTATGGAGGTTTCTTGGGTTTGAGAGGAGGAAAGTATCTATATCTGGTTTTGCACATTCTTCTTGAGGACACACTATATCTGGTTGGACTTGGGCACGGAGGGCTAGGGAACCTGTGGAGGTTTCCTGGGCTAGGAATTTGTTTCCTAGTTGGCTGGGAGGTAAATCTGGTTGGGTCGGTGAGAAGGAGCGTTCAGCTGGAGCTATAAGACAAAGGTATCATCATCAACCGCCGGAACAGGTATTTTTCCATGAACTACTCTTGTTAAGTTGATATCAATGGAATGCTCATCTTAATTTATGTTGCTTATGATAAAATGATAAGATGTTAAATGTTTAAAATTTTGTGAGAAGGTCAGCAAGCTCCTTTTATTACTTGCAAATCAACAAGTAAAATAGATCTGTTAGTGTATAATAGAATAAGACTCTAATAATAGGAATCAGGTTCTTACAAATACCCTACCTTTGCACAACCCTAACCAGGGGCTGTGCCATGCCCTATGCTATTACCCAAGATCTTATTTATCTTCCAATATTACTCAAGCACCTTCACATAGTTAGATGTCTTAAGTTATACTTGACAATATAAAACATTCATACACGTTCGCGCAATAAATAAAAAATATACTCGTAAATTATATTCAATCATGCACTAAACCAGAGAAAGATACATAGAATTATAGGAAAACTTTTGTTTATTGATTCTTCCCATGATTAACGACTCTATTTTCCCTACACCCTCAGCTACAGGGGTCCACACACTCCGCTGTGAACTACTAGGCCTCTGCGCACTTAGCTACAGAGCCTTCTCCTACTCTACGACCCACAGGCACACTCTACACTTCGACTCAAACACATAGACTTCCATTCTTCTACTCTTCTTGTTATTCATTAGTTTTCTTTTACACTTAGGGCCTTGCTCTATTTATACAATCCCATGGTCTGTGGACCATGGGTAGGTCTATCTAGCTGACATTACATTACAAAACTAGGGCGGACAACCCTATGAATCTATCATACTTTTGTGCCGTGCACCCACAATTCGCGGAGCTTTTACAACAAGATTTAGTCAAAACTTAGGCTTTAAGGCACAAGATATGCCTTGGGGGGATTCCATGCCCAACAGGCCACCAACTCAAACATCATGACTCACCCTTGAGTCACTCGGTTAGCACAGAGATCTTTGCGTAGAGTCCCTACAACTGTTCTCGAACTACGGCAAGGTCACATTACACTGAGCTACTGCTTGCTGGATTTGCTACATACGTTGTTCCAAGACCTCTATGTTGGGAGTGCTTCTCTACATTAGTACATGCATCCCCTGCATGTGTGTGAGCTTGCCTTCAATTTCTGTTGTAATGGTGAAGGCCTTGTCGATCCAAGGCTAAACACGCGCCTTCAGGACTGCTTCCCTATGTCGTGCCATGTCAACCTGCTCTTTCAATGCTTTAGCATGTTGCATCCACGTGAGCCTCTGAGTGAGGATCACCATCTATGTAATCCCTCGAATGCTGTGATACTACTATTGGAGTTCTTGCACCTCTATCTCTAAGTGCTGGATGTTGGGGTCCTCCTACAGATTTGTGAGGACCTCAAGTGATTTTTCCAACATACTAGTGTAATCTCACACTACACCACCAATATCATCTAGTCATGCTGTGATAGTGCTAGTGTACTATTCTTTGACTTCCAGAGGGGTGGATGGATGCACCTTTAACCGCAACTCAGTGATTTGAAGGTTCAACTCTAGCTGAACCTTTTTCATTTCCTCCCACGCCTCACGCACCCTTGCGACCAACCTGTGAAGGCACACCTCTGCTGGTATGTTCATTGGGATGGCCAGCTTCGGGGCGCTTTGGAAAGTGTTGTCTATTACCTATACTAGTTGTTGATTCTACGACACCAATTCGTCACGCTACAAGCTCAATTGTTGCATATTGATTTTCTGCTCGCTAAGGACTTGTAGTGTGTGGCTCTCCCTAGCTCATAGCTCTACAGTTATACCATCCTATAATGCATATAAGGTCTCTCGCGGGAGTGCAACCATATTGATACCGAGACCCTTTAGTGCACTCACTGTAGGCCTGTCAGCCTCATTTGTTGTCACTAGTGCCCCTTTTGGAAACACTATGGTATTTGTCATTTGTGCACACAACATTTGTTCTACTAGCATTTTTCCGACTGCGAGGCTGGTTGAAAGGGTACCAACCTGAGGACGGCACACCCATAATTCCTGCAACTATGCTGTGAGGGCCCCCAACACAATATAGTTCTCCTGCATGAAATCTTGGAGAGCCTCAGAGGTGACATCATGCATTATCGCATTGATATTGTGTAGATCACCCTCAGTTAGGGTGATCAAGTCAATAGACAACTTTGATGCCTTAACCTTCTTACGCGACCCTATCGGCTCTATTGGGTGTTGACACTTCAAATGTATTGATGCAGTTTGTGGGTTCGAACCTCCCTCTTCTCTTTCTTCTTCCTCTACTTCCTGCCCCTATGAAGGCATCGTTTGGCCCTCGCCTGCCTTCGTGGCTACCTCTTGTGTTGCTACTCCTGCTGCTGCTTGTTCCTGCTCAAGTGTTGTCTGTACAGTGTCCCACGCTACCCACACTTCTGCTACCATTACTTCCTTCCTTTAAATTTCGGCCAACTGTGTGATGCATAGCTTGGCCTCATCTTTCTTTCTCTATGCCGTCGACTTCTCGATCTTTGCAACGTCTGGGGTGCACCACTCTGGTGGTCATGCCTCTAGTATGTTAGAAATGACGTCATCTATAGCTACGAAGAGTAGCTCTATCCACTGTTTGGTCGGATCCTTGCGCGCTCTGATATAAATGTTATGCATGTCTGCTTTGAATTTTGCAAAACTCTGCAGACTGTTGTAGACAGTGGGTGACAACCGGGGCTTACAGTTGATCTCCATTTTGAGGTTCATCTCCATGAACACCCATAATATTTTATTGTTGTGGATCCTCTTGGCATCCTTTGTGGCCTAGAGTGAAGCATACTTCGCAGCCTCTGGAAGGTCCCTATCAATTATGTGGAATTTACTATCCTCTGGTAATTCCCCTGCCATGAGCACTATGGACTGAAGAAGCCATGCATAGTGGAACATTTTTCCCTATTCCTAGGCTTCATGGTAATTCTCTAAAAACTCCTTGAAGAGGAACTCAAACCAGTTAAGCTAGACCCCCTCTATGCACTGTTCAGCCAGTTATACCACTGGCACAGGTACTTCGTCCACGCAACACTTGCGCATAACCTTTCCTGACAGGATTTTGGTTGCCACGCATACTGCTTTGTCCTTGATTCCAGAGATGGCATAGCCCCTCTTCTTCTTTTCCAGCTTTCACTTTTTCTTCATGGCCTCCGTGATGGCCAAGTCACTGCTCTTCCCCTCCGAGATGTCCACGAGGTCCTCTCCTTTGCAAGGAAGCTAGGAGATGTGGTGAATCAAGTATGCCATGATGGGGATGGGATCCTCTAGCCACAAACACCCATCATGCACCAGGTAGAGCAACTTCCTAATGAAAAAAATGGTTATTAGGGCATGGTGGAAATGCGACACCTAGAGGAGATCTAGCAGTCTAGCCTTTTCCACTTCACGCAACCACTTCTGTGGCTCTAATTCTGTAACCCTCGCCGCAATGTTCGGCTTGGGCTTCATGAGGTGCTTGGTCTCAATGTGAGGGAACTTCTTGTGGCTAGCGAGCTCCCAATCTTGAAATTTTAGTCTCATCACCCATCCCAAGTGTGTGCCCTCAAACATAATGTTGTCTGGGAGGAGCCAGGTCTTGAGTGATCTCTTGGTCTCATCCAGATCCTTGGGCACTTTATCCTTCTCTTTTCGTGGAGGGACATAGGTGGGCAACTTTGTTGGGGGGTGCACAGGATGAGTTTCCTCGTCCATTCCTCTATCCTCATATTCTACAATGATTAGGTCCTCCACGTCTTCCTCTTCTTCATGGGTCTCTATGTTGACGAATTTCCCCTTCTACTCCATTGACATCTTAGTGTGCAACAAGTTCTGTGAGGACACACATATGAGAATCATTGCTTTTTTGTCCTTCTTGGGTCTTGGCATGCGCAGTGATTTCGAGATTTTTGCCACAATCTCGGTGCCTTCCGGAGCATCCCCCATAGTCAAGGTCTGCGTGGCCTCTTTGGTAGTCATTTCAGTTATATCCATAACATCTGTAGCTGTTGCCATCATGTTTATTTAGGAATCTAGCACTCTTGAACTTAGGGGCTCAATCAATGCTCAGCTCACAACGATCAAGGCTCTACTCAATGGCTCAATTCATAAATGAAAAAGTGTTGTTTGTTGGGTAGCCCTTTGTATTTTATAGCATTTTTTGAATTTGAATTCCAACTTTCCCCCCAAATCTGGTTCAATAATGCTCCCTTGGAGGAATATTTTTCCAAATCTTGCGCATAAATCGCGTCTTAAATGCTTGTCACCTGCTCCATTTGGCCACAAGTCTAGCATCCCATCATGAATAGTGACTTCAATGGTCACTTTCTGGCCAACCTGCACAGCAACATTGCCTCCCGTGCAGGGTCACGGACCTTGTGATGTTTTGTTTCTACGCATAGCTCCAACATCGCACAACTCTCGGGTAGAGTAGTTTATAGTCATGCACTTACTTTCAACTACTTGGAGCACTAAGACTGTACTTCTCTCAGCTAGTTAGGTGGTCGTACCACCTAGGTATGGTTTCCTCCAATCATCCATCATTCTCCATGGGAAATACCTAATTTCCTCCATTACTGGTGGTGTTGTGTACCTTATCATTTGCAATGCACCACCCTAGTTACTTTGCTTAGTAATATGCGGTCGAAGCCAAGGCATCAGACTGATCAATCCACAACAATAGTCCTCAAACTTGTCAGCATGATCATGCGCACCATGTCTTATCATCCTGGTCTTTTTATCGAGGAAATCTTCCCTTATTTCGTCCTCCAGCTTCTTAACTTCCATATCCACCAAAGCTCTTTTCTTTTTTAATCCTACGGTTTCTTTTTCAAGTTCCTAGAGCCTATAGTTTCCCAGTTGAATTTCTTCTTCCAGGGTTCCATGAATCGCCATATCTACTGGTGTTAGTATGCACAATCCAAAATTTCACTGTATTATAGGATTTACAGTGGTTCCTTGATATTCGAGCCTTGGGGGTGCCTGTGGGGTCAGGTGCTTGCACATGGTCCTATAAGCCCGTAGAACTACTGGTAAGTGCAAGTTCCAGTCATTCTGCTTTGTATTGTGGACCCTGCTCATCGCTTCACATACTTGGTTAAATGCTTCCATGTGGATATTCTTCTATGCACTTGGTCTTTCCATACTTTTTGGTCCCAACCGGGGAGCTCATTCGTGCTATTTCCTTAATCGTACCTGCTTACCGATCATGTTTCCTACCATGAGGATGGTGTGCATTCATGCAGGTTGTGCACCATATGCCTGTATCCACCTGGAAAGGTGGCTGTGTGGACCGTTTCGTCCATCAGACTTATATTTTAACCACATCTGAGGCTTTTCAAATCATAGGCACATCATCCTTCAACAGTCACACCAGTCCTCAAAACTCTTCTGGTGCGTACCCCACCACCTTGCGGGCGTAGCGTGTAGTACCCATTTTAGGGCGTTGAAACATTATTGTTCTAGCACTTCTCTTACAAATTTGTTCAGGAACTCCTCCATTTCGCTAACCCATTGTATGTAGGCAGATCTCTTCTCTCTATTGTTACATAGCGTAGCGATATTCTCATCATGTTACAGTTGAGCGTGGTTACCTCGTGTAATCGGTTCTACCATCATTCTATCTCTTCATCAGAATCTGATTTATAGGAGCTTTCATGCTCCCATGAGATTCGGCCATCCATGGTTGGATTCACCCAGTCCTGCTCCTGTGTGATTATTTTGTAGATATATTCCAAGTCATCGTCGCTGTCATAGTCATGCACTCGCTTTGTATAGCGCGATCCTTCTACTGGGTCTAAAGGTACCACTACGTGCAGTGAATTTTCCTCAAAATTCATCTTGTGCTTCTTTAGATTTATCACTCCATTCATGTCAGTGGCGCAATCTATTCCCAGTAGCATAGGGTAGGGATTTCTATCATCGACAATCTGTATTACTTTGAAATCTGCTAGTGTGATTTCCCATTCGATGTCTACTATGATTCCCTGCAATCCTCGCATAGGTAGGATCTTTTGGTGGTTCGCCATTCTCAGTTGGATAGGAGACCATTGCAACGCAGGCCTACCGATGCACTCCCATGTTTGTTTTGGTAGGACGTTCACGTTCAATCCTAGATCCAGAATCACTTGATCCATCTCACATTCCCTAATCTACACGGTCAATCTCATCTCGCTTCCTATTCACGTTGCATGCTTCCTGAGCTTCCAAACTACACATGATTCTCCTGGTGTGGTCCCAGTGCATCTAGTTATGAGTTCTTGCAACCCCTTTACAGTCGTGCTGTTGCGCAGCAGCTTCATGCATGCCTCTAAGAATGTAGTGAGCATTGACGGGTCCATTTCTATCTCTAGTCTATCTTTACTTCCTGAAGTGGAGGCATCCGTGAAGCTCCTCTTAGCTTCCATGAATGTCTCCTTAGCGCACTCCAAATCAAATTATGGTTCCTTCGTTGGAGCCTTGTGAACCCAGGTACTTTTTTCAGGCTTCTATCCTTTGTCATTCCTTGTCATAATACCACTTCGAAGCATGGTATTTACATTAGGGTCTTCCTTACGCAGCTCAGACCTCATCATTTGTAGGTTTTGAGTTGGGAGAGGCTAGATTGCTCCTTTATCACGCAACCTCACTATTAGTGTGGGATAGTCCTCCATCTCATGATCAAACTGCATACAATATAAGCATGATGGTCTCATTGGATTTGTACAATAGCGGGCATAATGCCTCGGCCCTATGTCATTGTAACATATCAGTTGTCCATGACCTCTTCCTGGTCCCATTCCACCTCGGCCTCGTTTGCGCCCCTAAAATCCAATGCACGCCATTCCTACGTTTTGATCAAGGGGCCGTGTTTCGACCTGAACTCTATAGGTAGGAGTCTGATCCATCATTAGTTCGTAACTTCTACAGGTGTGTTCATCATCACTTACTGACCTGCAGAAATTACAGAACAATTGCTGGCAATTATGCGTATACTTCTATAATAGATGGCAGTTATATGTAGCATGCTTTCCTCCTATCTGACAAATCGCACCATAACACAGGCATCGTGCTTGGTCCTACTTGTGCCTCTCGTCTCAATGGCATTGTTCCTCCTCCCGTGTGATAATTTGGAAACATCAGGCAGTAGTTCTTTTCGTGCTCTTGGCTCTTGTACTTTATGCATCATACCTCATTGTGCACTTTTCGATATGTCGTCTTGTCTTGTTTCAAACACTGCATCTCAAGGCACAAGTTTTCATCTGCACATGAATCTACTGGACTCCCAAGTTAGGATCCTGTATCATAGTCTCATGCAATCTCATTGCGACCTGTTGGCTTGTATGGGCCTGACCCAAGTTTAGAGGTTATTTAGCCAAGCAAATCTCGGTACTACTGGCCCTCTCAGCAATAGTCCATGGAGCATAGAATGAGGTCTTAGCCGAAGTAGTATGGCAGGGTGCCAGAAGCAGGTTTCCACACCCTAGGGATGTCTGATGAGGTTCTGGCAGTCCACGGTTTGACCTTGCGTGCACGTCGCTATGCACACCTATTAGTCTTTCGCAACCCGTGATGCTGCCTCTGCACAACCTTACTTGGGGAGTGATCCTGATTATACCCAAGTTCCTTACTATTTAATTTTTTATTTCCCAATTACTTAACTTATTTGTGTAATACTAGTGATAATTAACAGTATATCCAGCAGTCATATAAGTGCGCACAATAAACAAAACAATATAAATGTAAAGAATGTAATACACAAGAAGATGCACAGAAATTGGAATCAACTTCTCTTTATTATTCTTTGTTCAAGATTACAAACTCGACACTGCCCTGTGCACTTGATTGCAGGGGTCCACGCACTCAAGTTGTGGACTCTATTAGGCCTCTGTGCACTTAGCTACAGAGCCTTTTCCTACTACTACAACACAATACACTTAGACTCTAACCCTATGCTCAAACCATTCGTATTCATCTATTTCCCTAATTCGCTATCTTTACAACTTAGAGCCTCGCTCTATTTATACAATCCCATGGTCCACGGACCAACCTGACATTATATTACATTACAATACTTGAGGCGGACAACCCTATGACTCAACCTATTCTTCGCGCTCCGTGCTCGCAATTCGTAGAGTCTTACAATACATTTGACCAAAACTTGGGCTTTGAGCCCCAAAACATGTTGTGGGGGATCCGATGCCCAACAGGCCCCCAACACAATCATTATGACTTGTCCCCGAGTCACTCTATCGGCACAACAATCTTGGTGCAGAGTTCCTTCAATTATTCCTGACGGCCTAAATGTTGGTACTGCACTAAGCTACTACCTGTTGTACCTACTACATTCTTGCTTCTAAATCATCTATGTCTAAATTGTGTCCTTACCTTGGTACCAACGTTTGTTGCATGTGTTTATAGTGTTGCGCCCTTGTTTGGCTTCTCGAGTCGCGAAGACTGTGCTTCGACCAATTAGTCAGAGAGTCAGCCCACCCATGTAGGGTTTAAAGTGACTGTCATTTACTTTTCCTGGGAAGGGTTCTCCATTTGATTTGACTAGCTAGACTGCGCCTTCTTATGTGACCTCCTTAACCACATATGGTCCCAGCCAATGCATTTTGAATTTTCGCAAAAAAAATTCAAACTTATTGTCATACAACAACACCAAGTTGTTTACCTTGAAGGTGCACAACTTGATATGGCAGTCGTGCTAGGCCTTTTCACACTGCTTTTGTACCTACTAATGAAATCTAGCCAAAAACCATTCTTCCTCAAGTTCTTCTAATTGCGCAAGCCTTTCTTCCAGAGCTGCAGGGTCTGTCATGCCTATGAGCATTGCTATTCGCAAACTAGGTATAATGCTTTCCATCAATATGACATCTTTTGTGCCATAAACTAGCTGGAAAGGTGTTTGTCCCGTCAATTTCTTGCACGTTGTCCTTTACACCGATAATATGGCAAGTATGCGTAGGTCCCATTCTTTTCGTTGTGCATTGCATACTTTAGTCAGTGCAGTCTCCAGTATTTTGTTGAATGCCTCTACTATCCCATTAGCTTGTGGGTGGTACGATGTACTTTTCTGATGATACACCTAGAACTCTTCTATGAGCACATTGATGGTTTCATTTAGGAAATGTGTTCCGCAATCACTCATTAATATTTTCAAATAGCCAAATCATGTCAACATTTTTTTTAACAAAAACTTCGTAGTCATAGCCGCCATGCAATCCTTGACTGGTTATGCTTCCGCCCATTGTGTTAGGCACTCTGTTGTGGTGATGATGTAGCACGCACCCATCTTTCCTTGAGGTTTGATCAATCCCACAAAGTTGATTGCCCATTTTTCAAATGGCTATAGTTTCATTTGTGGATTTAGTGGCATCTCGTCCCTTTGTGATGGTTTTCCAATCCTTTGATATATATCACAAGCCTTACAATGTACTTTCAAATCCTGGTGTAGGGTTGGCCACCACAACCCTACACAAAGAATATTCTATGTGGTCGCGCATCCTGTATAGTGTCCTCCTGCAGCACCTCCATGTGATTCCGTGAGGATTTGAGCTTGTTCAAATTCAGGTACATATCTGCGCAATATCTCATCATTGCCCATTTTGTACAGGTGGCTCGCGATGACCAAAAGTCTGCCGTGTGCACCACCAATTCCTTCTACTATTGGACTAAGTATTCATTCTGTGCAGTCCCTTTTGTTAGAAAATGAATTATATCTTCAAAGTGTCCATCTGTGATGCACACTACAAAGAGATGTGTGTTAGGTAGTCCCTCCTCCAAGTTCGTGGGTTCCTTGCCTATCTCAATTCCTGACAAGTGATCTAGTCCTACGTTTAGGTGTCTTGGCTTGACTATGACCTCAAAATCATATTCTTGAAATAGTAAGAGTCATCCGCATATGCGCCCCGCCAACACAAGCTTATTCACCAGGTATTTCAACATAGAATGGTCGGTATACATCTTGAAATGTCCTCCAAGTAGATAGTGGTGGTATTTTTGGAGTGCGTACATGATCGCTAACCCCTCGTGCTCGATAGTGGAATAATTATTTTTTGCTTTGGACAATCTTTGACTTTCAAATGCGATTGGGTGATCCATGCCCTTTGTGCCCTCCTATGTGAGTACGGCTTCTAGCATGATACATGATGCATCAACATGTACATGAAATTGCACATTCCATTTTGGGAAGACAAGGATTGGAGCAGAGACCAGTTTCCTCTTTAGGACATCTAAACTCTTCATGCAATCATCATTCCAGTGATATGTAACATCCCTTTTCAATAGCTTTTCCATTGGCGCTGTTATTTGGGCATAACTTCTGATGAACTTCCTATAGTATCCAGTGTGCCCCAAAGTAGTGCACAATTGTTTAACACTTCACAATGCTTCCATTTAGAATAACACAATCTTCACAGGTTCCACCATCAATCCTTGTTTGCAAACCACATATTCCAAAAGGTTTCCAAAGGGAACGAGGAATGTGCACTTCTTAAGGTTCAGCACAATCTGATGTCGGTGGAAAGTATCCAGCATTAAGTTTAAGCTCGCTACATGGTGCTTAACTAATCGAAAGACAATCCAATCATCCAAATAGACCTCCAAGAACTTGTGGATGTATTATTTGAACGTGGCCATAATGATACGCAAAAATATAGCTGGCACATTCTTCAGTCCAAATGGCATAACAGTGTATTGAAAGCAGCCCCATTCTATTGCAAAGGTCATTTTGCACCTATCTTCCAACGCGATCTTGATCTGATGGTACCCTGAGAACCCATCCATGAATGAGTATGCTCCCTAACCACCAACATTCTCCAGTACTTCATCTGTGAATGGTGATGGAAATGGATCATGTACACAAGCATCATTCAGCATTCTGAGGTCCATGAATATTCTTATTTCGCCCTTTTATTTTTTCTCTTGTACTACCATAGGACTCACCCAATTGGATTCTTCCACTGGTTCAATTATACTAGTTGTGAGCATTTTGTCTAATTTGTCGTGGACCTTTTATTTATACTTTGGGTTCAAGCATTAAGGTTGCTGCTTAACTGGCTTGACGTCATGTTTCAGGGATTATCTTCATCATCCCTAAGTCACCAACGATCCCTTTTAAGTCCATAATTTTGGTCGGGAACAAGTCTTGGTATTCGCGGAGTAACTCAGCGACCTTATCCACCAAGGCATCTTTCTAATAGTCCCCAAGCATTGTGTACTTTGGCTCGGCCTCCATTCCAATGTTGACCTGCTTCGTCTTTAGCAACGCGGTGATGTCGGGGTCTTCAAGTGATGGTCTGCAAATCTCATGATAGCCTTCTATTTCTTAAATGTTAATATTTCATGGGTCCTCGTCATCCTCCTCAACATTTATGCTATAGCACTTTAGTGTGCAGCTCAACTGTGTCGCCCATTCTAGCTGAAGTACTTCCATTGGCTCCTGGGGTATTTTGAAGATAGCTACTTTTACTGCCTATAACGCATTGTCAACAATATCTGACCAATGATATTCAAACATGAACGTTAAATAAATTCATCGTGCAAGACATCCCATTCACTTGTACCATGGCGGAGCTTCGTCTCAGTATACCAATTCATGGGTATGACATCCAATGTATTGTAGAATAAATGTACCCATTCAGGCTGTGGACCTTCCCCATAGACCTTGGTCCATTTCACGAGGTGTGTGCGTGGATCGTCTCATCCGTCATATTTGTCCACTAACCATATCCGTAGTTTCCCAAATCATAGGCACATCATTCTTCTACATCTGTGCCAGTCCTCAAAACTTCCCTGATGCATACCCCACCATCCTGAGGGTGTTGCGCATAGCGCCCACTTCAGAGCATCAAATCGTTGTTGTTCTAATATTGCGCTTTCAAATTTGTTCAAGAATTCATCGACTGTTGTCAACCCATCATATGTTGACAGATCCCTTGCTTCTGTTGTCACAGAGCGCAATGATCTAACCATCATGTTGCAATTAAGCATTGTTACTTCGTGTAGCTGATTCTACCATCATTATATCTCTTCATCTGAATCTGAAGTGCAGGATATTTTGCACTCCCACAAAATCCTTCCATCTGTAGTCAGATTCACCCAATCCTCTTCTCGCGTAGTTATCTTGTAAATACAATCGAGATCGTCATCACTATCGTTGTCGTGGACCGGTTTAGTGTATCATGCTCCTTTAGCTAGATCTAACAGTAATACTATGCGTAGTGACTTTTTCTCAAAGATAATTTTGTGCTTCTTTATATTTACGACTCCATTCATATCGGTGGCCTAGTCTGTTCCTAGTAGCACAGGATAGGGATTACTATCATCGACAATCTCAGTCACTTCAAAATCTACCTACGCGGTCACACCTTCAATATCTATTGTTATCCCTTGCAATCTTCCCATGGCAAGATCTTCTATTGGTTCACCATTCATAACTGAATAGGAGACCACTATAGTGTGGGTCTGCCCATGCGTTCCCATGTTTGTTTAGGTAGTACATTTACATTTGATCCGAGATCCAGGATTACCTGATCCATTTCATATTCGCCGATTTGCGCAGTCAACCTCATTTCCCTTCCTGTGCACAATGCATGCTTTCCAAGTTTCCGGACCACACATGGTTCTCCTGACCCCATGCACCTAGTGATAAGTTCCTATAGTCCTTTTACTGCCTTGATGTCACATGGAAATTTCATGCATGTCTCCAGAAAGGTAGTGAGCATTGAAGGATGCATCCCTAGTTCTAGGTGATCCTTACTACTTTAAGTGGAGGCCTCCATGAAGCTCTTCTTAGCTTCCATGAATGTCTCCTTCGTGCATTCTAAATCAAATTCAAGTTCCTTTGTCGGAGCCTTGCGAACCCACACACTTTCTTATAGCTACTTCCCTTTATCATTGCCAATGTTCATACCACTCCTGAGAATCACATTTACATTCAGGTCTTCTTCACATGGCTCAGACCTCATCATCTGTAGATTTTTAGTCGAAGGGGGTTGAAGTACCCCTTTTTTGTGTAAGCTCGCTGTCAATGTAGGGCAGTCTTCTGCCTCATGATCAAAATGAGTACAGTACAAACATGATGTTTTGGTCTAGTTTGTACAATCATGGGCATAGTGCCCTTGCCCTCTGCAATTATAACAAATTAACTGTTTGTGACCCTTTCCTAGTCCCATTCCACCTCGACCTCGACTACGCCCTTGAAATCTAGCGCATGCCATTTCTGCATTTGGGTTGAGGTCTTTCATTTTAGTTTGCACCCCGTAGGCTGGAGTTTGATCCATCATTAGCTTGTAGCTTCTGCAGGTGCATTCATCATGGCCTACTAACCTACATAAGTTACAAAGCAATTGCTGGGACATTTGCATGTACTTCTGCAATAGATGACAATTATCCGTAGTGTGTTTTCCTCCTATTTGACAGATTGCACACCATAATGTAGGTGCCGCACTCGTCCCTGCCTATGCCTCGGGTCTTAACGACATCGGCGTTCCTCCTTCCAAGTAATTTGTAAACACTGGACAATGGTCCTTGTCATGCCCCTGGCCTTTGCATTTTATGCACCATACCTCCTCATGCACCTCTGGTCGAGGTCTCCTATCCTGTTTCAAACTCTACATTTCCAGACACAGGTTTTGTAGTTGCGCGTGGATTTTTTGGACTCCCAGACCAGGGTCTTGTATAGGGGTCTCATGTAATCTCGTTGCCATCTCCAAAGCTTCAGTGTGGGTGGAAAGTTTTTGTTTTGACAGCACCATCCTTAAGTGCAGTGTTAGTGATGCTACAAACAATGCGTGATGTTGTCCATCTATCAACATCATGTTGCCTTCGCGAATCATACCCTTCAGTCTTTGGTCCAGATCCCAGGGGTTCTTGCTTAGGAGCATCGTGATCTCCTTAAACCCAATGATTGATTATGTTTCCGACTTTGGCCTACTAAATTCCCTATTCAGTGTGGCCTGTATTTCTATGATTCCTATGTTTGGATGGTCATTAGAATCCTTGATGTACCATGTTAATGCATAATCCTAAAATTCACTCACCAGTGTAGCCTTCTTGATATTTTCATTCGTGATGCCTTGTACTTCCCATACTACTCTTACCATGAACCAGAATTGGTCCGGATCTTCATTCCCCACTCCTCTAAATACCACTAGTTTGATCGCACTCACCATACTAAACTATGGTGGTGGCGGAGGTGGGGTGGGTGGAGATGGAGGTGAGGAGGGTGAGATGGGTGGCGGTGTAGGTGTAGGTGGTAGGTGAGGAATGAGCTATCTTATCAAACTGACTATGCTTCTCGAAGAAACTTTCACGAGCTCTTCCTCGCTTTCCCATGAGGGGGAAATTAAGGAACTAGTTTCCAATTCCTCACTACTTCTACTTTTGTAGATCTTCCCACTTCGTGTAGTCCAAAACATTAATTTATTCATATAACCCACTTTTCACACAATAAAATCTTAATCCAAATATTCAAAGATTTAATACACTTACCTCACAGTCCCTTGAGGAAAGGTCGCTCCACCTCACTATAGCTAACGATCGTGTCTATTGCAAACTCAGTGATAAATCGTCCTATAATTCGATCGAGCTAATGGTCCACAACTCACGTGACCTTATCTCCCGATGGTTCCAGTCTTTGCACTAATTTTGGGGTCCACACGATTGGTTTTTCGAGCCTAAAACTTCCTTGACTGTGTGCTAGCTTCACGATGCACTCATACAGCTCAGAAGGAAAGGAAGCAAAGAAAATTTCGTGGATTCTTGTATACAAGTAGCACTCCAACCACTATTCCTTAGTTACTTGTGGATTTCTATTTTCTTGCACTGCGAACTCGTGAATCTTCCAGTCCAACGACTCTTCAATTTATTTCTTTGTTGGATTCCAGTGGCACGACATTAGACATCCCTTATGCAAATCCCAGTCCTGACAACGAAACCATTTGTTGGCTTGTCAAGGCCTGACCCAAGTTCAGAGGTCATTTAGCCAAGCAAATCCCGGTACTACTGGCCCTTTCAGCAATAGTCCATGGAGCACAGACTGAGGACTCACTTGAAGTAGTATGGGAGGGTGCTAGAACTAGGTTTCTGCACCCTGGGGATGTCTAATGAGCTTCTGACGGTCTGCAGTTGCATACACATTGCTATGCACACCTATTAGTCCTTCGCAACCTATGATGTTGCCTCCGTGGAGCCTTACTTGGGGCGCAATCCTTATTATACCCAAGTTCCTTGCTATTTAATATGTTATTGCCTAATTACTCAAATTATCTGTGTAATACTAGTGATAACTAACAGTATATCCAGCAGTCATATAAGTGCAAGCAATAAACAAAATAGTATAAATGTAAAGAATGCAATACACAAGCAGATGCACAGAAATTGGAATTAACTTCTCTTTATTATTCTTCATTCAAGATTACAAACTTGACACCACCCTGCGCACTCAGCTACAGGGGTCCACGCACTCAGCTGCGGACTCTACTAGGCCTCTGCACACTCAGCTGCAGAGCCTCTTCCTACTACTACGACCCAATACACTTAGACTCTTACCCTATGCTCGAACCATTCATATTCATCTATTTCCATAATTCACTACCTTTACAGCTTAGAGCCTCACTCTATTTATACAATCCCATGGTCTGCGGACCATGGGTAGGCCGACCTGACATTTCATTACATTACAATACTTGGGGTCGACAGCCTTATGACTCAAAATATTCTTTGTGCTCCATACCCGCAACTTGTGAAGTCTTACAATACATTTGACCAAAACTTGGGCTTTGATCCCAAAACATGATGTGGGAGATCTGATTCCCAACAGGACCTCCAAAGCCTCAACCTGAGTGGTTAGCCTTTGTTGCAACAACACGTTCCATATATGCGGTGTTAACGAGGCTACAAACCATTTGCAGTTTTTCCCATCTGTTAAGGTCATGTTCGCTTCACGAATTGTGCACTTCAGTCTTTGATCCATCTCCCACGAGGTTTTGCCTAGTAGCATTATGGTTTCCTTGAATCCAATGATCAACTGTGCCTCTGAAATCGGCCTACTAAATTCCTTGTTTAGCGTAGGTTGGATATCGACTATCCTCGCATTTGGATTCTCATTAGAATGCTTAATGTACCAGGTCAATGAGAAATCCTGAAGAGCGCTGACCAATGCTGCCTTCTTTATCTTGTCGTCCGTGACACCCTATGCTTCCCATACAACTTTTATCATGAACCAAAAATGGTTTGGATCCTCATTCCCTACTCCATTGAACACTGGTAGATTTATCGTGCTAGCCATACTACTTCACGATGGTGGTGGAGGTGGGATGGGTGAAGTCGGGGGTGAAGATAGTGAAACTGGTGGTGGTGGGGGTGGGGGTGGTATGCGTAGAATTCTATGCCTTATCATATTGATCACAATTCTTGGCGAGACCTTCGTGAGCTCTTCTTCTCCTCCTTGTGGAGGTGAAATCAAGGGGCTAGTCTCTAGTTCCATGCTACCTTCGTTTATGTAGATTCTCCCACTTCGCATAGCCCCAAACATCAATTTATACGAATAATTCACTTTTGATATAGGAGCATTTTAATCCAAGTTTTCAAATATTTAACGTACTTCCCTCACGGTCCTTTGAGGAAGTGTTGTTCTGCCTCTCTATAGCTTACTGAAGTATCTAAATTCAGTGATGAATCCTCCTATGATTCGATTGAGCTAGTGATCAACACCACGCATGATCGAATCTTCTGATGCTGCCAGTCTGCGCACCAATTCTAGAGTCCACACAATAGGTTTGTCGAGTTTACACCTTCCTTATCTATTTGCTAGCTTTGTGATCCACTCATACAACTTAGTGGGGAACGATGCAAAGAAAATTTCATGGATCTCTGTGTATAAGTAGTAGTCTAACCACTCTTCCTTTGATAGTCGCGGGTTCCTATTTTCCTATGTTGCGAACTCGTGAATATTTTTATCCAACCACTCTTCAATTCCTTTCTTTGTTGGATTCTAGCGATATGACATCAGACATCCCTATGTAGATCCCAGTCTCGGCAACGGAAGTGTTAGTTGGCTTGTTGGGGTCTGACCTACGTTCGAAGTTAATTAGCCAAATAAATCTCAGTACTACTGGCCCTTTAGACAATAGTTTGTGAAGCCCGGACTCAGGTCTCACCCAAAGTAGTAAGGGAGGGTGGTAGAACGAGGTTTCCACACCCTCAAGATGTTTGATGAATTTGATTGGTCCACTATTTTTTCCTTCATTCAGGTGGCTTCACGCACCTTCCATTCCGTGCAGCCTGATACCCTACCTCCGCACAACCCTAACCAGGGGTTGTGCTACACCCTGTGCTATTACCTGAGATCTTATTTATCTTCCAGTATTACTCAAGCACCTTTGCCTACTTAGATATCTTAAGTTATGCTTGACAATATAAAACATTCATACAGGTTCCCGTAGTAAATAAATAGTATACTCATAAATTATATTCAATCATGCACTAAACTATAGAAAGATACACATAATTATAGAAAAACTTCTCTTTATTGATTCTCCCCACAATTATAGACTCAACCTACCCTGTGCACTCAACTGTATAGGTCCGCACACTCAGCTACAAAGCCTTCTCCTACACTACGACCCACAGACACACTTTACACTTTGACTTAATCACTTAGACTTCCCATTCTTCTACTCTTCTTGTTATTCATTAGTTTTCTTCTACACTTAAAGCCTCGCTCTATTTATACAATCCTATGGTCCGTGAACCATGGGTAGGTCTATCCAGCCGACATTACATTACAAAACTAGGGTGGAAAACCCTGTGACTCTATCATACATTCATGCCCCACACCTAGAATTCACGGAGCTTTTACAACAAGATTTAGTCAAAAGTTGGGCTTTAAGCCCCAAAACATGCCTTGGGGCGATTCGCTGCCCAACAATTTTCTGTTTAGTACCCTTGGTTTCTTAATGAATTATAATTCATTAAGAAAATAGAGGATGTTTGATGTATTTTCAAAATACCCACATAGCTTAATTAGGGACAAAAGTAAGTGGCCAAAATCCACATATGTTTTCAAACTATTTTTCTTAAATTTTCTGCAAATCACATAGCTGAATTAGTGAAGCAAGTAAGTGGCCCATTATCCATGAACCTTTCTGCTAACCAAAGAATTTTTTGGGACTAGGAGAAAATGTTACTAGGGAAAGTGATAAATCTATACTTCCCTTCTGTCTCTTAATGAACCTGGGATTGCATATGAAAACATTCTTGAAAAAAATTGAATTTCTATCTCCCTTATTAAACTACACATAGTTTAATAGGGAAAAAGTAAGTGGCCCATAATCCAAAAATATATTTCTTTTTTCCATGCAAGGAACATTCAACACTTAGTGTAATTAGAAAGATATTGAAAAGGATCATTGCATATCCACATCTTATCACACTTTGTATTTTCACTTGCAACACCCACTAAGCCTTTATACACTTTGTACTCAATAAAGGCTCCAATTTTTTGGAGCTTTGTGTACTTAGTCTATTTTGGCTTTAAAAATCCCTCCATAATTGAATTAAGACTCCTTAAAAACAACCATAACCTAAACCAATTAAATTTCCCCATAGGGGCCACCAAAAACTTTATAATTTAGGTTAAGACCATTGGGGGTAGGCATCCCATAAGCTTCCATGGTCATATTACACCATTGAAACATAGTTGGTTGACTTTCTAGGGAGCTTAAAATCCTTCAATCATCCCATGGAAAATAATAATCGAGCATGGCACAAACTTGATTTAGAGGGTGTTCGGCTTAGGTTCGGTACGTGTGGTACTCTTTGGGGCTACCTAACCGATCTAGTGCTTCATAATGGTAACTGACTACCAAGAAGCTAAAGACTCGAATGATCACATGGGACAAAGGTACTTAGCGACCAAATCCAAGGCATCCTTTCCCTATAGGTGACGGTGTAGGTAGCACTTGAGCCGAATTACCATTACCTTGATTAGTTCTTCAGCTACTAGAAGGCATTGTCAGTTCTTTTGGGATGTTTCCCTAGGACCCATCAGAGGATATGTTCGCAAGGTCCTGTTACTTTGAGAGTGGACAGGATGATTAGGTATTCATAGGAATTTTTATCATATGCAACAAACAAAATATTTTTCTTGTTTTCTTGATCACATAGTTTAAATTAAAGGAAAACAAACAATTTATATTTTCACTTTGTTTTATGTATGTGATCCGATTACATTGATATTTATCTCCTTCCCTCACCAAACATAAAGTAGTGCACACTCTAAATTGACACAATAGGGGAACCCATGACTCCCCATCGATCTGGATGTTTCTTAAACCTCCCCCATTGTCAGGTGGTGTGTCAGGACTCCCATCGTTTAGGGGGAGAGGATGTCACACAACGACCATTATTGGGTCTTCCTTTATTAGTGCATATTTTCTCAGAACTCGTCCTCAGAAAATTACACCCTTCACCACTCCAGAAGGATCCCCACACACTACCCCTTTTGGGAGCTCATACACCTCTCCTCTAGACAGTCCCCGAGATACCCATTGAGGTAATTCTCTCGTGACATCCCCACAGAGGACTCTATTGCATATAGTTGTCCAGAATAATTTTACAATGGAAAGTAATGCACATATCCCCTTCTTAGCCTCACTAAATCTACTGGATTTAAGCAAGCTAACAAATGACCTAATTTCCCATGACCAAAATTGGCTAGTTATGCCCACCAAGCTCCCTTCAGACATTCTAAAGTTCGAGGGAAAATAGGGCGAAGACCCAGAAAACCATGTCATGACATTCCACTTTTGGTGTTCATCTAACAGTATCACAGAAGATACTATTAGATTACAACTATTTCAACGCAACCTAATTGGGCTTGCCGCAAAATGATATGTGGACCAACCCTCTACATCACACAAGAACTTTAGCTCATTGGCTATTGCTTTCCTCACCTTCTTCGAGCTCCCAGTCCACCACGATTCAGGTCTGGAACTCCTCACCAACTTCAAAAAAACACCCGCTACTCACATCTCAGACCATCTCCATGAATGGAGAAAATGTTATATCCTGTGCAAAACCCAATTTCAAGATAAAGTACTCTTGGACATATTCCTAAGATCCATCATATCTAAAATATCTAACGATGTGGAAAATTCATCCACACAAACCAAGGGAGAAGCCACTAGTAAAGCTCAACAACTACAACTTATCTATACCCAGTATGGATACATTTATCATTTGCTTCATGATGCCCCACACCTAAAAACTTATAAAGAGATCCCAGGCACATCCAGTAGTGTTGATGGATTAATTGGGTCCCTATCCCAAAATCACCATAGAAACAACTACCAAAACCCTATGTATTTGTTCAATGGCCAAGCATATGATGCTATCCATAACACATCACCATTGCAACATTCAAGGTACTATAACGGTCAACCTACACCTATGAAGAATATAGTCAACATGGTTAACTAATACCAGCCCCCACAAGGAGGCTCATATCTTCCCCCTCAAGGAAGCCAATACTCTTCATGGAGTACAAGAAGACAACTACTCCCCAAGTCAGTACGTTAACCAAGGACAAGGAAACCAATACTCTCCTTTCCCAACACAACAACATAACATCCTACCAACACAAAATAATGCACAAGTGAATCTAGTGCAACCTTCTCTCGCTTCACAGCAACAACCAAAGGAATAAATGAATTCAATTAATCCTTCCAATGCTCTTAAGACAATAAAAAAGAAATCCAAAGGGAGATCTTGAGTGGGGGGGAAGAAATCCGCAGCAACCCCTAAGGGCACCAAGAAGGGATAACGCAAACTAGAACCAAAACTAGGATAGGACCAACAATAATGCACAGAAACAAGGCAAGAACACTAATCTACGGACTAATCATGCATGTACTATCTGTGGAGAGTACGGTCATTATACCTACCACTATCATCAACTTCCTAACTTAAAAATGATATAATATAGTAGGCAACAATGCGGTTAACAAGCTACAATGATGCTATACCCCTTCCTCCATAAGGGAGTCATTAACACCGAGGAAAAAGGTCCCTAAACTCTTCCATCTGGAGGGAACCTCCATAATGCCCCTAATAATGATATTTTCATGGCAAGGGAAGATATCCTTTTGCAGCAAGGAATCAAATTTATGAAGCTCCCCTAGAGCCTAATCTGTCCACCTTGGCTATGGTAATACCTACAGGTTCATTGACCATCCCTCGACCTTCTGTAGAAGCCATGCTGAAAATGGTCAAAGGACCCTTACGACACGTAGCACACAACTCAAAAGAAGCCCATAGCTACAACATAGTCAATGACTTAGCACAATCACAATCATCTATGTCAATGCTCAAAGTCTTGTAAACATGCCCAACCCAATGGAAAGCACTACTTTCCACTCTAAGCGCAATCAACCCATCTGATTCCCACCTCATGGTCTTTGACTTGGACAAAGCTACTCCATGGCTATCCTCAACCATTACTTTCAAAATCCCCATCTCAGTCCAAAATATCAACATCCATCAGTGCATTATCGACGAAGGGGATCCCACATGCTTCATTTCAAAATCCGTTTGGAAAAAATTATGATCCACTAAAATTAAGCCTTCTAACATAACACTCAAAGCATATGATGGATGCTCTTCAGCCCCATTGGTTTATACCCTAGCATGCTAGTTAGGTTGGCTGGAAAACAATTGTTAATAGACATTGAAGTACACAATGCCTAATTGGATTACAACATCCTCCTAGGCCGAAGCTATATGTATGGAATTCTCGCAGTCACCTCATCAGTGTTCATAACAATGAAGTTCCCCCATGATGGGAAGGTCATTACCATTGATCAAATCACATACTGTGAGAAGGAAACTTCACCCACACCAGATGGCATGTTTCCCTTAGTATTTTCCTCCAATGAAACAATCACTACTTACACTAAGCTCAGCTCGGGCCAATTTAAGCCATCAACCCTCTTAGGAACATTCCTAAGAGACCCTCTAGTAAGATGAGATTTTCTAAAATACCGAAGCACCGATGTGCATGATGACTTCATCAAACACCACCCCAAACCCAGAACTAGTTCCAAATACGACACCCCTAACAACTCATAAAATGTTTACCTTACCTCCCACCATTATGCAAACCCCCTTTGTATGCCCCCCCTGGCTTTGTCTCGCACCAAGTCATGACAACTCTTACATTACAAATATGGCTCTCATAATACCAATTTGGTACTTGGTCCCTATGACCATGTTAGCTGTGATAGGACAAATTCTGGAAGGAAATATCCCTGTACCTCCACCTCACGAAACCACCCTTACTTGCAACTACCCTACACCTACAACAACCAAGGCTGGCAAAAATTCTAAACAAAACAGTAAAAAAGGAGAGTCCTCAAACTCATCCAGGTCCCTACAACCTTATGCATTATGTGAAGAATTCAAGCACCCAACCCACATGTGTCCAAAATTAGACAAGTTAAAAACTCTCATGAATGACACAAAAGCATCACCACTTGTAGCTCCACCAAAAGGAGCACAATATGTACCTTTGTGTAACAAATATATATGTATCATCCATGCATGCACTATATGTTAAAGACATGGGTACTATACTCATGATTGTCCTGACATCCCTCGACACTAAGAAATGTTAAACACACTCATTCAAACCAACATGAATGAGCCAAGAACGCCAAAAACTCTCAAATGGACAATAAATGCCAAAACATCTTCTATATTCAAGAAGAGGCGGCTTCATGCTCTAAAACACATCCTTACAACACGCGAAGGTATTGTAAGCAACATCACTCATCCTCTGATTTACCATGTGATATGTGTGATGAACCTACTCATTTGGTGAACCTCTGCCTAAACTACAGACACATTACCAAAGCCATCCACCTACCCAAGTTTCCCAAAAAAGAAGACCTAGATGCCAAGAACATATATGCATGATGTGCAAGGAAAATCATCATACGAAGAGATGCTCTCACCTTCCCATGTTCTGCAAAGAATGAAGTTTCGTACATAAAATCATGAATGAAAACCCTGATCTATTGGACTTAGATATAGAATCCGCAAAACCCACTTCCCCACCTAGTGAAGAATGACCACTAGATGTCTTATGTGTGTTTGAAGAGAGAAGGTGGCCATAATCATTAGGCACCCATCATTTCACCTCCCATCACCCTTACCAATTCAGACTAAGCCAAAAGCAACCCAAAACTACTTGGCCAAGAAAATCACCCATTACATGCAACTTATGTCATAAACCTAATCATTTGAACAATAAATGTGGTGAACTGAGTAGGTTCAACGAAATTTTCTACTTAGTGGCCTACATCCCCTACAAGCACCTCTCCAACCAAGAAAAAATAAAATGATGTTATTATCACATATGCTCTCAATTCCACCACACAAGGAATTGACAATACCTTCCACAATTCCATGAAACAATAGTAGCACTAAAACCAACTTGTACCAAAAACCACGGCATAACAAGACCACAACTCTGAGATGGATACCCACACAAGATATTTTACTAAGCAAAAACAATGAGGCATTAACATCCCATACTATGAGTAGTACCACCTCTCATACAATCTATTCAATTACTATCAAACCACTACAGGTAAACTCTACTAAATATTCTCATAGCACGAATGATACTTCTATAATGCATTCCTATCCAGAAAATCCATCCCTAGTAAAAGAGGGTAAAGGCCTCATTCTATCACCACATCACCCCCTAGACATTCACTAAGGGGGAGTTAGTCCTCCACTACGATGTCGCCCAGGAAGAAGCAGGATACAAAAAGTTCGAAACCCTTTGGAAGGCCCGATACATCATCAAGCATTTCCTATGCAAGGGGGCATACATACTATCAGAGCCCAAGGGGACCTTCCTAAAAACTTCTACCAATGCTCTCTACGTCAAAAAAATCATCCATATAGTGCTGGAGTAAGCATGTATATACAATGACTTATTTTTTATGATGATCACCGCATCATGGATTTATTCTAAAACAAACAATTCTCTCATTGCATGTCAATAGATGGATCTTTCGCTAGCTTATCACCATGGGGTTCGCTGATGATGCATCTCAATGGTCGCAAAATCTCACTGCTGCAGCATGGGCCATATAATCTCCTCACCAGACACCTCGCCTCTTTAATGGACTTTGCATCGATTTAGCCACATACAATTAAGAATAATATGACACCACCATAGGCCTCTTAGTTGATGCCCACCACCTAGGTATCTGTCTCCTGCATGTATTCCTTGATTCCCAGCTCATAGTATCACAAATAAACATGACTTTGAAAATCTATGATCCATGCCTTTTTTAGAAATATCTCCATGCACAAAGGTTAGCTAGATATTTTGATCAAATCACATTTACACATATACCAAGAGATCAAAATCATATAGTTGATCACATGGCTAATCAAATCCTAGACTAGCATGCATCACATATATATAACCATCAAGATATATAAAACATTAGCATAAGATACATCCACAAACATAAATGCAGAAATACATCAAAAGTATAAACGCATGTATCACATCATGAGAGCCACCAAAAATAACCTCGTATATACATTAAAAAATATATGAGTACAAAAATCACTGGTCCATGACCAGGAGGAATAAGTCAACAAAGACAGGAGAGCATCATCATATACAGGTGCTTGCCTTGGTACATACATCATCCTGACAAAAAGAAAAAATAAATAGCAAGTCTACCTATGGCTCTAGTGGCCCAATCTCTGCATCTGGAGCCAAAAGAGGACCAACTGTAGCCGTAACCATAGCAATATGGCACAAAATTGGCCAATGTTCCCACTCCGAGGACATCGTAGTCTTAACCATAACCTCTAGTAGGTTGGCCCATCCGTCAAAGGGAAACACTCTGGTCAGGGACTCAACTCATCCCTAGGAATCACGATAACTCTGCTTCAGTAGCCTCCAATCATGCCTTTGCATCCTCAACATGTGCAACTAGTCTCTATGTATCCATCACCCCCTCTCCAGAGGGCCCACAAATCTCAAACCAGTGCCACTACGTTGGGTACTCTACACCACCCCAAGGAACAATCAACAACCTCTCCCCCCTCGGTCTTTGTGGAACAAGGGTAAACCCTGAAACACCCAAATGCCTCAAATTGTGGCCTACCAGTTAGGTCAGTGGACTTCCCCACAACCCCGCATCTTTAAGTAAACAAAGCATAGTGTCAAGATCATTGTAAATTCAAAACCATAAATACATGAAAATACACATATGTATACGAATGTTGAAATAAAAATATATTGGTTTCTCTCGAGGCAACACCTGGAGGAAGCCCCATATATGGATCTCCTCGAAAGTCGTCTCCATGATATGGAAACTCTAGGATCAGTTGAGCATTGGAGTCAAACCAACCCTCTAGTGTGGCATTCCAGTAATGCCCCATCCCTCCACCACCCTCCCTCATCATCACCCCTCCCCGACAATGCATATGAGGGTCTTGAGAAGGTCCCACTAGTACTGCAAGGACTAGGAAAAGCATGACCACCCACTCATAGAATATGCTATAGAGCACACTTCGATAACAAAAACTCTATAGCATCCCACATTGAACCTCTGTAAGCTAGTACAACATTCCCTAATGCAGAAGTCTCACGCAGTTAAAAAACTACCTCACCAGCATCTACCCTAACACTGCTATGTGTAATGCCAAACACTAATTGGGGGATGCTGACCTCACCATTCTGACAATCATATCTAGTACTTCTCACTCAGCTAAGTCCAACACTGCTACAATTCTAATGCATCCCTCAACATAGGGGTTTGGGCCATAGTGACTCTCCCATTCTGGCTAAGTCAAAACACGAATATTGACATGCCCAGCTAGCAGTGGATAGGGAAGTACCTCCCTTCATGGTGTCAAACCTGTCACAATGTAGATATCAGTCAGCACAAATATCAGGAGGTATGTAAGTCATATGACCATCATCTGATGGTCTACATCCCAACATTGCACCAAAAATTGTAGGAACATATGCGACCTCATCAAAGGGTTTTAGAGAAACTTTAGTAAGCCCCACTATGCTAACTGTTAGATTACTATGGGATCCTATGCCACAACAGTCTAGAGAGTCTCCAAATCTCTCTCCCAGCAAATCATTATGTCATCCAAGATGCAACATGTCAAAAAATTGAACCCCTTGGGTTCTCAAAAAGAAAAAAAGGGGTAAAATTAGCAAATTCCCCCAATGTGCCTATTTCTAAAATAGGCGCATTGTGCGCACGCCTATCTTCCAAAAACGTGCATGGTGCACATGCCTATAGCATCTAACCCCAAAAGGGTATGCCATGTAATTCCCAAACTCACAAATGTGTAATGCGCGTCTAACTATACATTTTGTGTGGAGTCTTCGCACAAAACTCCATGCTTTGCGTGAAGACCATGCAAATGATGACAAGTTGCCCACGCGGCCAACTAGGTTGACCCTAACAAATCTCATACATGGGACCCTTGTACAGCTACCTAATCTAGGGAAAACAAAATTATAAAGGCTAAGGCTCAAGCTCTTACCTGGCTCTCTCCATGCGAATCTCGGGTACTCAGGTTGACTGCAACGACAAGAAAAGTTCTGAGAATTCTCTCTAACCTTCACAACTCAACAATGCAAAAGAGTGATATTTGGGCCCCTTTGTCATCTATCACCCTTTTTACCATCTATTGGGATACATTACAAAAGCCTGGGATCTCCATTAACAAAACTAGAAGAGATGCGAAGATCAGTCCCATGACATCTTCATCATGGAACCCTTTGTTTTGGTAAATGAAAAAAATCATTTTTTGGCCTATCACACATGTTAGGTACTTCTCTAGCTCTCTAAGTTCATAACATCCATTTATATGTATGTCTTGAAAAGTGCTTTCACTTTGGGTTTTGGTTGTATCCATTATAGGAACATCATTGATGGTTGTTGTCAACCAACAACCCGATAAGAAAATAACAAGAGCAAGTATCATTCTCCATTCAACATGATATGCTTGCTCCTCAAGCTTTGCATATCCTGGTATCATTTCTCCAAAATTAACCATAAGGTCCATCATCTTGACCATGTTTATTACCATATCACCCTTGTATATGTTAAACATTCACGTTGGTTGATATAACCCCCCCTTCATGGCTCCCTTCATCATTGTAGACCCATCTTCACAAAAAGGAACCATGACCACTCACTCAAGCCTGGGAATCATCTCACGTTCATATTTGGAAGTTTAGCCTCGTTATGATACATTCACTATGCATAAACCCCAATTCCCGAGCCCTCTCACAACAGTAAATGGATGCACCTTCGCATCCTACATTTGGCCTATCATTCATCCATATCACATAACCCATTTGTATCATGTCATCTGCCTCACCCACCCAACACAGAGACCAATGAAGAAAACACCTTTACATAAGCTACTATTATCATGGGGCACCCATCTCCATCGTTGTACATCCCAACCACCCCCTATTCTTTTGGAAAGTGTACAAATATTTTTTCAAAAAAAAAAAATCCCATCCACATTTGATTTTTACAATTCACAGCCTTCTCCTACCAGCAATCTCTAATCACCTTTGGTTACAGCTCATTAGAAAATCACTTGCCATTTTAGACATCTGTCAAAAATCACTTACACCCATTCTAGAAATCCTACCAACTCCAAGATCATCAAAAAGTATGTTTTGACCGCCACCATTTTCATATCAAGCTCTGATCTCAGTATAGCTATATGTATCCTTTTATATCAATATCTCTCACTATTGTGCCTATTTTACCCAAGTTATTACAATATGTTCATATCTCACATTGATTTCCCGACTCACCATGTTAGGCAGGTGACACACCTTCCTTGTCGACTTCAACAAATGTATTCAAAGAAAAATTTAGTACCTTGGATACTCCCTCCCTCAATAGGGATATCCTTAGGTGGCACATTGGGAACCATTATTGCCCAATGAAGGCATCAGTGCCCTTAACATTTGACATCAACTAAAGCATTCATGTCAAGGTGGTGCCATAATTAGTTACTGTTGCAGCTCATTCATTTAGTTTAAGACACCCACATCACTAAGAACCTCATTTAGTAGTGCTTACATTTTGATACAGGGGAGGTACCCACAACCGAAGACCTATGCATACCGCAACACCCATAAATAGCGCTCCACCTGGGTTATGCATAGGGGAACCATACATTTCCTATTTGACCAAAAACAACCCTTGAGGGTGTCAATAATTATCATCATCAACTATCAGCACATCAACAACCACCACATTGACTAGAGAAAAATTAGTCTTTGTCCAATTCTAATCAATTTTGATTATCCATCACAACGAGCATGGGACATGCTCGCCTCATATAGACACACCATCTTTTGTACATTTTCATCAGAGCATGGGTATCATTGATAGTAAGTCAAGGGGTTTTCCTCTACTCATCTCCACAAAGCTATCCTCTCTCTCTCAAAGTTGATTAGAATGTCCAAAAGAAATTAAAACATCATGTATTTTAGCTAAACATTTGCTCCTAACCTCATATATCATAGGGAAATTGTTAACATCGAAAAATTGCACACTTGCTAGTACAATCCAGAGAACATTAAAAGTATCCAATAGGATGCACAGGTGGACATTTTTCCAACTAAATACATTACAAAGTTTAAAAAACTAAAAAATTATCCTAAGGCTCAAAGTTTACAAAGGAAAATCAATTAAGGTTGTGTGTATATTTCTTTAATAAATGCATGTGCATGGAATAACCTCCAAAATCTGTGCAGTTGCAGAAGAGGATGAATAAGCAATTCAAGACCACCTTACACACTTAGGGCCAACTCTTTGACATGCGATCAATCCAGTACAGTTGAATTCGTTTCGCCTTGGACATATGCAACCCTCAATGGAATCCTCTTGTCCTACTCATGTGTATTTATCATACATGTACCAAGAGAGGGAAGAAGGATTCAAAAAACTCTATATAAACAGTCCATGGGAGAACCATAGCATGAGACATTATTATGTTGTCCAAATTGTTGTTTGAGAAAACATGATCCAGATTTAAACAGGAACGCAAAAAATTACAGATATAACCATAAATACAAATATGCGGCAAAAATAACACTTCATTTCATTAATATCAAATACTGAAATATGCTTACAAACAGAATGGAAGTAAGAGTAGCTCCGTCGATGGTAGCTTATCTCTGAGAAGAGATGTGGAGGCTACATGCCTCTAAACTGTATTACAATGAGGCTCAAAGGCCTATTTATTATTGAGAAGCAACGGAAAACACTAAACATCCAAAAAACTAACCCTAGGAGATGAAGCACCAAAGTATGAGCCCCATTTCAGTAAATTGGTACACCAAATTCCCAAGGTCGTAGCTTTGGCATATGATCTCCGTTTGACACGCATAATACCTCGTTAGAAAGCTCTATCCAAGGAATACAACTTTTGGGTGGGAAACATTAGTTGATGAACCATGTTTTCCCTCACTTTCCAAAAAAAAAATGTTTTTTAGGGCCTCAAAATGGCTTCAGAAGTTTAGGACCTGAAAAAATTGCCAAAAATAGTAAATTGTGCTACAATTAAGGAAACTGAAAAAAATGAAAGAGACAGTGGTGGCAGTCCAAATGGAATAGGTGGGTGGTCACCAACATCCACTTGGATCAAAACCACTACTGTATTATTGAATCCAAAGAAGTGAAGAGCAATATCATGTTGGCCAAATTGCTTCTAATCAACCCAACATCTTAGTGAGAGAAGAGGAACCCACCATTGGAGAGTCTTCACAATTCCTTGAGAGAGAGGAGAAACTTGCAAATAGATTGAGGAAAGAAACCCCCTTGCTGAGAATGTTTGAGATCTATTGTTAGGCCCCTATACTAGTAGTGTAACCCCTTATTGTTATTACTACAGCCCCCTTATTATATTATTGTACCCATATAGTCCCCATATTGTTATTATTGTGCCCCATAGAAGCCCACTATTGTTATTATTGTGCCCTTACATTATTATTGTTATGTCGGCTCTGATTATATTATGACCCCTTAGACTCCTATATATAGAAAGGAGGTCTTGTCATTTGTATCATCTAAGAATTGTTCATTTTTGTAATGTAAAGGAGGTTTCCCCCTTGAAGAGGCTGAATTCTAAGGTGTTGATCTACCTTTCTATCCTTTTGTGAGTTGGTTTCCTAAAATTTGATATCGGAGCTTTCGATTCTAGGGTTTTGTTGCTCCAAATAGGTCATCATGGAATTTTTGCAATAACTTTCTTTCTACAATGTTTCAGAAGCAAAAAAAAAATCCATTTGGGACAAACTTGCACTAAACCTCAGATCCGAATTTCAGAGCTTATCTTGCTATATTTTCAGATATATGATCTGAGGAAGTTAGGGTTTTTGCAAGCTCTAGAATTTCAACTAAAACAGGTCATCGTGGGATTTTTGCTATCTCTTTCACTACGAAGTTTCAAAAGCTAAAATGAAAACCCTTTTGAGAAGAAATTGGTCTGAACCTTGGCTCCAAATTTAAGATCCTATCTCATTACAGTTTCAGAGTTATAGTCTGAGGAAGTTAGGGTTTTTACAGACCCCCAAATTACATTCCAAACAGGTCACCTTGGGAAAATCGTCGTAATTGCCTCTCTGAGCATCAGATTGAAATTTCGTAAGAAGTTGCAAAAAGAGCATGGAGTTTATTTGCTTTTATGTATTTTTTTCATATCCAAAGGTCAAAACAGTGACACGTGGCACTTCATACAATTTCACTCTTCCGAAAAGGTATATAATCAGGTCATCTTGGGAGATTGTGGATAACTCTTTCTTAGAGAATCCAATTTTGATCAGACTGGTGGCATTGGAAAGAGGACACAGAGGGCTACTTCAAGTCGCAATTTCAAAACTGGAAGACTTGAAATTATAGATTTATATTCGTTCCAAGATCAAGATCCTAAAATCAAGAAAAGTCAATATGGGGAAGTTTGATGGTGAGGAACTAGTAAATTGGATACGGCAGATGGAGCAATATTTTGATCTACATGAGGTGCAACTGTTACAAAAGGTATGTATTGCATCTTCATATTTAGAACCAGATCAATTTTTATGGTATAAAGGACTTTGTTCTCGTAAACCACTTGTTACATGGTCAATTTTCACATAGGAAATGATAGCACATTATGAGAATACAAAGAGAAACACGTTCTTTAGCCAATTGATAAATCTAAAACAAAAGTATTCAATGGTGGAGCACATTGAGGACTTTCAAAAATTGAATATAAGAGTAAATGATATTCCAGAGAAGCAAAGGATTTATGTCTTTATAGGTACTTTAAAGGATAACATTCAACATGAGGTTCATCTTTGGGAACCTGATTCATTTGAGAAGGCTTTCAGGTGGGCAAGAAAAATTGAAAGCGAAATTATGGAAACAAGGAACCCCACCACTCATGACTATAATTATGGAAGTGTTTCTTCTCCTAGCCTTCCACAACCTACAAGGTTTACACCACAACAATTGGAAGAAAAAAGAGAAAAAGGAATTTGTTACAATTGTGATAGAAAATGCACTAAAGGTCATAGGTGTGCTGAGAAGAAAATATTTTACATAGAGTATGAAGAGGAGGAAGAAAAGGATCAAGAAACATCAAAAGAAGAGGATATACACCAGGATCCAACCCCAGAGAAAGAAGAAATGAATCTGACCATATCTTGTAAAGCATTTGCAAGAATTACCACTCCTCAAACTCTCAATATAGAAGGGCATATCAAGAAGAAAAAGGTTCAAGAAGTGAAAGATCACATTGAGAAAGAAGAAATAAATCCAACCATATCTTGTAATGCATTGGCTGGAATTATCACTCCTCAAACTATCAAGATAGAAGGACATACCAAGAATAAAAATGTTCAAGAAATGAAAGATCACATCGAGCATCAAGAAATGAATCCAACCATATCTTGTAAAGCATTGGAAGAAATTACCACTCCTCAAACTCTCAAGATAGAAGGACATATCAAGAAGAAAAAGGTTCAAGCAACGAAAGATCAAATCGAGCATCAACAACAAGTTCTTCAACTTTTAAAGGATAACACCACTTTGGTGTAGAATCTAATGAAACAACAGGTAGATCAAGATCGCAGTGAAAAAAAATTTGATGTAGATGATTGGGTATTTTTACGACTACATCTCAAGCAAGCTATTTATGAGAAGGAAATGTTGAAAATACTACATGCACTTAAGAAATGGTGACCTTATCCAATGGGAAGACACTTCAAGGTAAAAATGGATCATGATAGTCTTAAATATTTTTTAGAACAAATATTATCTTTAGAAGAATAGAAAAAATGGGTCACAAATATGTTGGGTTATGACTTTGAAATCATCTATAGAAAAGGGAAGAAAATTTTTGTTGTAGATGCACTCTCCATAAAGGATGAGGATGTGGAAGCATTGTTTTGTGTTATTTCTATTATCCAATCAGATTGGATAAATGAAGTAAGGGATGAATGGAATAAGGACAAAGAAATGTGGCCACTCATTCAAAAGTTGTAGAATATCCCAATTCAAACAATATTGCTAGAACTTGAAGAGAAAGGAAAAATCATATTGGAACCTGGTGCAGTCACAGAAACAAGAACCCAACAGCTACGAAATCGATCAATTTCAGAGTATCTCATCAAGTGGAATAACTTACCCATTAAAGATTCCACATGGGAGAACAAGAATTTTATACATAAGCATCAAGAACTATTTGACAAGCAATGAGGACAACACTTTTTGAAGGAGAGGGGCATGTTAGGCCCCTATACTACTAGTGTAACCCCTTATTGTTATTAGTGAAACCCCCTTATCATATTGTTGTACCCATGTAGTCCCCATATTGTTATTATTGTGCCCCATAGAAGCCCACTATTATTATTATTGTGCCATTACATTATTATTGTTATGTTGACTATGATTATATTATGACCCCTTAGACTCCTATATATAGAAAGGAGGCCTTGTCATTTGTATCATCCAAGAATTGTTCATTTGTGTAATGTAAAGGAGGTTGCCCCCTTGAAGAGGCTGAATTCTAAGCTGTTGATCTATCTTTTTATCTTTTTGTGAGTTGGTTTTCTAACATCCATAGCTCAAAGAATTCTCTTCAAGTGTCTGAGATTTTAATTGTATTCAATCTCTACCACTAGCAATCAATAAAGGGAGATTTGTCCATATATTATTGATGTTTTTGCTCAATTTGAGCATTGTTTGTTTATGTACGTCTTTGTTTAGTTCATGTTCATGTATGCATTGTTTCCACTACTTACAATGTTTTTCTTATTTAATTATGTCCACTAACAACACCAATTTTGACTGGGTGTTATAGCACCATTTACCACCCTTGGTAGATTTGATGCTCTATGATATTGTCTAGGGAAACCTTTCCCTACCAGACTTGGTCCATTTTCTAAAAAAAAAATGTTTTAAATCCCATACGCGATTATGACCTATATAAAGCACATATACACATGGGTTAGCCTATACCCAACCTGTGTATATGTGTTAAAACATTAAAAATATATAATCTCCCTTAATTCAGGCAAGGTTTACAGGTTTGACCATTTACCCACCTACTATAGCCTGTGGCCCAACTATTTCCCAATCAAAAAAACTAATTTGGAGAAGTATAAATACATCTCCATGGGAAGGCCTAAGGTATGAGGAAGGATTAAATATTGATATTATAGTTGATTACATCCTGAATCAACTCTGAAGATATCCCTATGCCTTTTTCACTCCCAGCCATAGGAAAACCCTAAATCCCTTCTTGAGATGTTCATCTTCCCTTGATGAAATCCTTGTGTATACTTATGGAGGAGGACTATTAAGGTCGGGGGCAAGATGGATCTGGAGGATGGTTTCCCTTAGAGCTAGCAGATGGCTCAGGTTGTAGTTCTTTGGTATTTTCTTTATCTTACATTAATAAAGAGGTGTTGTCTTGTTCCTGATGATTATGGTCTTTATGCATTAATTTATGTCATGATTTGCTTATAAAATCTCATGTTAATGGTTATTTTATTACATGCCTATATGATCTAACTTTGATATCATAAACATGATTTCAGTTAATTTTGGTGTATATGCTTTGCCTTGAATGAATTGCAGGTCTTAAAGTGTAAGGAAGAAGCAGAGGGTTTGAACCCTACAGGAACAACCTCAAATGCAGGAACTACGGGTAAGGCCTTCAGTACCAAGTTTAATTGCTTAAGTATTAGGACAAATCTTTTGTGTGTCTCTTTATGTTATATGCCCTCTTCTCTATTTGGGTTCTCAACCAAAAACCCTAGGGTTGTTGGCATTATGATACATATGTTGTACTTGATGGCAACCCACTCATCTCAGATGATAAATTATAGTACAGAAAAGTTCACGGAATTTTATGCAGAGAAAGGTTTATTTCACTTGGAGAAACGTTAATGGAATTTTCTGCAGAGAAAATTTTATTTCATGAAGAAAACGTTCATGGAATTTTATGCAGAGAAAAGTTTATTTCATGTGGAGAAAAGTTCACGGAACTTTATTCAAATAAAAGTTTATAAAATTTTATTTCATATGGAGAAAAGTTCACGTAATTTTATTCAGAGAAAGGTTTATTTCATGTGGAGAAAAGTTCACGGAATTTTATGTAGAGAAAATTTTATTTCATGTGGAGAAAAGTTCACACACTTTCATGGTTGGTTCATGGTATTAGTCCGACAGTTTTTGATCCTACGGTTTTGGTCCGTGGTATTGCATCCAAAAGTGTTGACCCCAAGTATTGGGTTCATGGTATTGTGTTATTATGGTTTTGGCCCGTGGTATTGGTCCATGATTTGAGGAAGAGCTTGCCTATATAAAGCAAAGGAGATCATTTGGCTTGGGTATGCTTTGGGTTGAATATCTTAAGATATGAAATATTGGGTTATTGTGTCAAAATCTCAATCTATATGAAAGTGAAGTGGAAAGCGAATCTGTGAAGGGTGATCTCTCGAGCGCCACAGATGCGGAAGTGCGGAGGCGCCACAAAAGGCGTAGTGCGGAGACGCCACAGAGGCGCCACAGAAGGCGCAGTGCGGATACGCCACAGAGGCGCAACAGAAGGCGTAGTGCGGAGGTGCCACAGAAGGCGCAATACGAAGGCGCCACAGAAGGCGTAGTGCGGAGATGCCATAGAGGCGCCACAGAAGGCGCAGTGCGGAGACGCCACAGAGGCGCCATAGAAGGTGCAGTGCGGAGGCGCCACAGGAGACGCCACAGAAGTGCCATCGAAGGCGCAGTGCGGAGGCGCCACAGAAGGCGCAGCTGCGGAGGTGCGCGGAGCCATAGAAGGCGCAGCTGCGGAGGTGCACGGCGCCATAGAAGGAGCAGCTACAGAGGTGTGCGGCGCCAGGGAAGGTGCAGGTGAGGAGGTGCGCGGCGCCACAGAAGGTGAAGTGCGTAGCGACGCAGGCCAGAGAAAAGGAAATTGCGTATCTGTCTTAAGATATTTTGTTGACTGATTTTTTTGTTGATAAGGTGTTCTGTGGGTTTAGTTTACTGTTATTGTGGATCTGGTTATCTGGGTGACTTACTGGTACTTGATGATCATTTGATGTTTATGGATCCAGTTTGAAAATTTATGAAAAGTGGTCCTTGAAAGAAGAGAAGTAGGGGGTTGTAGCTCCCTTCCAGGAGAGACTGGAAAACGAGAGAGAGTTGTAGCTCTCTGCAGGTTGCAGCCTGCGTACTGGTAAAGGACTGCACCAATACAAGACCATTGTAAAAGGAGTTTCTAATTTGAAAGAAGGTAGAGACATATTGCAGCAGGTGGTTTTCACCCAC